>CAUYMX010110140.1:0-26986 GCA_963573855.1 Lepilemur septentrionalis
AAAAAAAAAAATTAATTCTAGAACTTGAACTCCTGAGCTCAAGCAATCCTCCCACCTCAGCCTCCCCAGAGTGCTAGAATTATAGACATGAGCCACCATGTCTGGCCCTTAAATAATTAATTCTAAGATTTGGTAAATTATATTACTGAATTAGTGTATCTGCCTATAGTTACTAAGACATATTAATTATAGATAATAGCTTCTATGAGAAAAAATGCAGAATTTCTCTAAATAACATCAGTTAAACAGTTAAGATTAGGTTGTCAAAGAGGGGAAGAAAGAGTTGCTCTTGCTGACAATTGGTGGAAGATCACTGAGGGACTGTGTCAATGGCACCAATCCATCAGTGCACAAATGGTATTTTTGCATCAAAACATAAATGGCACCAAAGCAGCAGTGCACCAATTGCATCACTGGCATCAGTGCACCAATTGCATCACTGGCAGCAGTGCATCAGTCATGCATCCATTCCATCAGTGGAACACCCATAGCATGAAGAGAAATTTCAAGCTAATTCATATAAAATAAATTTTATTCACATTTAAGGAGTCCAAAGCATTTTAAATCTTTGGATAATATAGCCATATGGAACCTGTTTCAGTCTCTCAGAGACTATACCTTGCTGTCTTGCTTCTAGGCCTTTCTATACATTTTTCCTGCTATCAATCTTCTCCATCTCTGCCGTTCTCCTGTGTTTGGCCAACTCCTACTCCTCATTTTATAGGTCTCGGCTTAATTTTCCATTCCTTCTGGAAGCTTTCCTGACCTCTCAAGTATGGGTTTAGGACTCTCTTAAGCACTGTCGGAACAGATTGGACTTCCCATCGTGACATGCATCACTCAGCAGTCTAACCACCTGCTGACTCATCTCTTTTCCTGACTACATTATAAATTCCTGAAGGCTAGAATATCCATTTCTCTTTTATGTTTTATTTTATCCCCAGGTACATAGTAGGCTTCAAGAAATATTTATTGAATAGGTAAGTACGTGACTACATTTATTTAAGTTATAATTACTTGAAATACTGTAATGTGATTTTGGTGAAAAAGAAACTATGGTTTAAATTATAGATATAAATAACCTTTAAAAAGTTTCTATAAATATATTTTTAATGAGGATGTTATGCACCTTAGCCTGGAATGAATTATCTTATTGACTAATGTATTAGCAAGTACACTGTAAAAAGTCAAACTAATATTTATACTCTTTGTAACATTTATAGGTATTGATTTACTGGTGTATTGATAGTCTATTGTATTCAGTGATTTCTAGACTATATTCTTCTATTATGTTGCCTACTTACAGTACTATGCTTTTATAATAAAATATCAAAATATTATATTGCAGATTTGATGATGAAAATTGAGCTACATTTTGGTATCTGTGGTATTAATAGTATCATACCCAATAATATACAAAAATCCAATAATCTGGTAGAGTATCAGTCTGGACCTTGTTAGATTATTGGACTTTTAACGAAATTTGCCTAAGGGCTGACAGAGTGGGTGGCAGAGCCCAGATTGGCAGGTCAGCCAAGCTGGTCAGCCAAGGTCATTGTACTGTTTGATACCGTTTTCCTGTCCTATGATAGTTCCTTAGAGAGGTTATTGAATAACTGTGCTGGTGAATAAAAGAGACAAAAGACAGGACACTATTTTGAAAGAACAAAGTACAATATTGTGAAATATGATATGAAGCAGGTAAAATATATAAATTTTTTTATAGTTATCAGAATGTGGTTTTAGCTAGCCAAGAATCCAATTGTCCTTTATTCTTCTAAAGTGGTGCCTTGAGAGTACTTCACTTCCTTTAAATTAGTTTATTGTATTATTGGTAAAATCATGAATTTTGCTCTCCTACCCCACTCAGATCCTGAGTCATGATCGTGTTTTCTCTTCTAGTGGATTATTATAGGATCAAGGCCAAATGGTTGTCAGAAAAAATAGGACTTCAATAAATTAAATTTGTAGAATCTTGCATCACGGAGTGGCCTTGATACAAGGGTTTAAAGAAAGTATGAGTACATGGTGCTGAGGCAGAGAAGGGTGGATGGGTGGGGGAAGGGATGAACTGGGAAGATGGAAGGGTGGAATGAAAGCAAATTTCTCTTTTTGTTTTCTTCTTTTGGACAACGGTTAGAATTTAACCCTCACTTCCCTTTTCTGGTCAATATCTCTTGCATCTCAGAAGGGAAAAGGCAGAAATTTGATAAGACTGGTCTATGCAAGGTGCTTTACCAAAAGTATGTCTTTGTCTAAGCCTGAGAGCAGAGTCTGAGACAAGAACTTGTGTACAGGTAAGGGAAAGAGGGAAGGCTGATTCATAGGTTCATTACCAGGCTATCTGCCACTGTGGACAGCTACTGGATCTTACTGGACTCTCTGAGGAGTCATACAGAATGTACCTCTGGATTGTCCACCTCAGTGACAGAGGAAGGTAGCATTTACCTGCTGGCTCCCATCCTCTTTTGCTCCAGGGTTGCCCCATGGGTTGTAATTCACTCAGGCTTCCAGATTGTACATATGTATGAATGTCACAGTGTCAGAGAAGAGCAGGGCTAGGAAGGGAGTGATGACTGGTACAAGAGAGGGGAGGAGCTGCCATGGGCATGCAACCTCGGGAACCACACAAAGTTCCATGTTTGGTTTAATGCACTCATGTCATTGTCTTGAAATTCTTAATAATTTTTATTTTACAATTTTTAAAAATTAGAGATGGAGTCTTGTTATGTTGCCCAGGCTGGATTTGAACTCCTGGGATCCAGTGATCCTCCTGCCTCAGCCTCCTGAGCAGCTGGGGCTATAGGTGTATGCCGCCATGCCAGATCTTTAATAATTTTTAGAACAAGAGGCTTTGAATTTTCATTTTCCAATGAGCCTTCTAAATTATGTAGCTTTCCATGGCTGTTAGATTATATAATCTACAATATTTATATTGCAATATTACCCAATGGCTGGAGTAAAAAAGTTGTTTCAAGAGAAGGTGAGTAGATATCAGTAGATATCTGATATACTGATATAATATTTTTAATATGCTTATGAGTTGGGTGCTGTTACCCCATTTTAAAGCTGAAGCCGTTTCAGGTAAGGTAACTAATGTGATGGTTAATTTGTAGGGCTGGTGACAATGATGGAGCTAGGGTTCAAACCTGGTCTGCCTGAAATGAAAGTCCTTATTCTTTTAACCACATCTGCTCGAGAATGAGGAAGCAGGCAGAGCTCATGGAAATCAATGAACCCATTTTTTTTTCCTGCCTTGTATCTTCTGGACAGACTGTAAAAACCAGAGGGGTGTTCACTGTCAGCCATAGCGGGTGCTCCTGCCACGTCCTAACACACAGGAAATTCTGCGTGAACGTCTGGGTAGACTTGGGTCGGGCAACATCTCAAAATTTAGTTCTTCCTTCTTAGATGAGCAAAGGGAGAAGCCATAGAAGTTAGCCAGAGATGACATAGTGAAGAAGGCATCTGGTACATTTATTAAAATTAAAATTTTTAGTTTTCCAGGTGAGCGAATACATAGGAATCTAATGAATGGAGAGAAATAAAGTACAACAAGAGTGGAATATAGTGGAAGCAGTTTGTTGGCCGAAGTTCAGATGATGGGCTGATTCCAAACCTAGTGCAGTGAGAGCTGCTTGTTGCCACCCGGTCTCTCTCCTCGGCACCGTGACAGCTCCCAGTCCTTGGGAGTGTAGCACTCACGTGACAGTTGTTCCTGCTCAGCACTCACCATCCAAAACCCAAAGCAGCCTTCTGTCTTCTTTTCTTGTTTTTTTTTTTTTTCCCTGTCTGTTTATTTCCCCCTGAAAACCTCACACAAGTCATCTGGGTGTAGCCAGCTATACTGATTACAAAAGTAAGGAAAAGACGGCAATGCTTGAGAGGACCACAAGCCCGCATTGCCCGGGACAACCCTGGTTTACATTAATACATTGTTTGACTATTAACGGAATCCCTTTGACTTTCTCTCAGAGGTCTCTCTTCAGACAGCAGATAATTTATCAAGTTGAATATTTGGCTTTTATGTTTTCAAAAAACTTTGTAGAACAACATGGCTCCTGTTTCCCGGTATGTGCGTGGGACTCTCTTTTTCTCCTCTTGTCTTTTTCTTTGTTCTGTTACTTCTTTGCCTCACCTCCTGTTCCTTCTGTATAAAGATCAGTTCGGCTTTCTCCAGCCCTATGTCCAAACTCAGGCCTTGCGTGTCCTTTATGAATCTGAAGACCTTTTGCTGGGCAAATCTAAGCAACTGGCTGTCAACGTGGAGGCCCCCTACCCGTGTCTGGCCCTTTAGGAGGAACAGAGCGAAGTGGAGGTTTGGCCCTCCCTGCACACCTGGCACCTGGTCTCCATTCGAAACACAGAGATACAGCATGTTAGCTTTCAAAGATCATTTTTTCTCTCTGTTACAGTAGTGAATTGTGATACTATATCTTATGAGGAGAAGATATGCAAAGAATAACATACTGTCAACTAAGCATGACAAAAGGAAATACTGAGATTTTCATCTCAAATGCAAAATTTCATAAAACAACGTTAAATTAGCCCATGATCTTACACGTAAAATCTTGTTTAGGACTGCGGCTTTATCTATGCATAAAAAGTAGAAAACGTTAGTCTGGACTCCTTTGTTCTAAGTTTCAGAAAGCTAAGTTGCACAGACTTTAACAAAGATGGGGAGTTAATCAGTTTATGGAACCAACCATGAAATGGGTGGGGTAAGCTATCTCAAGGACAACGGGACCAAGATAATCAAAGTTTTCAAAGTGCTCTCGCCATTGTTCACCTGTTTGCTTCACTTCTTCCTACTCTGCATGAACTTTTTCTACCTATCAGAGCACAAAGCTTTGGGCAACACTGGGCTTGGACACTTACAGCATCACAGCTCACAAGAGGAAAGAGAATCTTCTATCCTGGATTCAGTTAGAAAATTCCAAGTGAGAATAGAATCCTGGCTTAGGCCACATACCCATGCCCTTAGACCAGTCCCTGAGGCTGGGTAGTGTGGTTGGCCTAGTGTGAGTCACCTGCTCCCCTGGGATGTGTCAATGCAGTGGCAGCGCACACGGGCGTGTGCAGCCTGCTCTGACTGCCAGCTGGGGGACCAGGAAGACCTGGCTTTGTGTGAGGCACAAACCCGAAGCAGAAAACTCTTCAGCCTCTCAGCCCACCTTGCTGAAATGGGTCTCTTCTTTTGTCTGAAGGCCTTCAAAGACTTTCTTAAGGAAGACCGTTGGATTCATTTTCTTCCGTGCTTTGGGAAATCTGCTAGTCATCTCAATACCTACAACTTCACCCTCTTCTAAGCAACATGGTTTGACCCTTAGCAATTTCTTTCTTTTTTTTTTTATTGCAGCATATTATGGGGGTACAAATGTTAAGGTTACTTACATTGCCCTTGCCCCCCTCCCCACTCCAGTCAGAGCCTCAAGCCTGACCATCCCCCAGACGGTGCACATTGCACTCATTATGTATGTATATACCCATCCCCTCCTCCCCGCTCCCGTCTGCCCAACACTCGATAAATGTTGTTCCTGTGCGTCCACTTAGGTGTTGATCAGCTAATACCAATTGGCTGGTGAGTACATGTGGTGCCTGTCCATCCATTCTTGGGATACTTCACTTAGTAGAACGGGTTTCAGCTCCATCCAGGAAAATAAAAGAGGTACTAAATCACCATTGCTTCTTACAGCTGAATAGTACTCCATGGTATACATATACCACATTTTATTAATCCACTCGTGTATTGATGGGCACTTGGGTTGTTTCCACAACTTTGCCATTGTGAATTGTGCTGCTATAAAAGGAGAAGTTTCAACTAGATTATCACTATGGTCTCTCTAGCACTGATATTTTGTTCCTTAAGCATTCAAAGAATCTAATGGCACATCTGGAATTGATTGACAAAGGAAAGCCTAATCATACCATTTGCCCCCACCGCCTTTAGCCTCAAACTACTATAACTTTTCATAGTCACAGAATATCCCTTCTCAGATGATACCATAAATTCAGAAGATTACACTGGGCTTCTCTGTAACTTTTCTCTAATTGGCTAAAGGAAATTACTCCAATTGAATTTGCATGCTCGCAAACAACCAATCTGTGACATCAGTGGACTTCATCCAATCTGTCTTAAAAATATATTTTTTAAAGGGTTCATAGTCTACCTATGCCCTTGGCATAATTTCATTTGTTTATAAGGCAAAGGAAAATTGTTTCTTCCTTAAGTCTAGGCGGAGAGTACTTTAAATGTTGTCAAGAGAATGTCATCTAGATGAATTGTTTAAAATATTGTTCTATAATGTTATAAAGGGCACATTTTTACTAAAACTATGGTGGTTCTCAAAGATGATGTTTCTTTTGATAATTTTCAGAAGACATTTTTTAATTGTTAATTTTGAAATATGTATTCCCTAGAAGTAGCCAAAAAATACACAGAGACAAAATTTCACATAGGTTTCCATAGACTGTCTTTTTGTTGGACATAACTAAAGAACAGACAAAAATACATGCAAGAACATTAAAAATGCAACATGATATACATTTACTTGTGCTAAATAAAAAATAGAAGTGATATCATTAAACCTCTGCACATAGTACTTGAAAACCATCTTAGGAATAAATGATTGATGAAAGATAACTAATAAATAAAGAGGAATTTGAGTATTTGGGGATTAAAAAAATGTCAGAAAGAAAATGTATAAAATCGAATTATATGCTCTGAGAATCCTATATTTAAAAATATATCCCAAGGTTTCTGTAAAGAAAGTAAAAAGAAATTGCATATTATTAAGAAGTCACAAGAAAAAGAATCATCAAATGTTACTTTAAAAATTATTCAATAAACCACAATGACTATTCTCAAAAAGTCAAGTAAAGATGCATCATGTCGGTAACAGTGATTTCCTCCAGATGATAGTACTTGAGTAAGTCTAACGTCCTATGTCACACATTACTGTTATACTCGAATGTTATTAAAAACAGCAAATATTACCATTTTATCAAAATAAAAAAGAATTTAGTGAAGAATTCTATACTAACTTGTCCACTTTCCTAGCTTTGTAACTTGGATATGACCCTTCACCTTTCCTCTCTAAATGTTAACATCTTGCATAAATTTAGTACAACGCCCAAACCAGGTGATTCCCATTGGTACAATC
Source organism: Lepilemur septentrionalis (assembly GCA_963573855.1). NCBI lineage: Eukaryota > Metazoa > Chordata > Mammalia > Primates > Lepilemuridae > Lepilemur > Lepilemur septentrionalis. Next base: position 7,164 of record CAUYMX010110140.1, read on the forward strand.
CACAGAGCTTATTCAGATTTCATCAGTTATACACAGACTCATTTGTATGTGTGTTCAATGTAATGGTATCACTTGTGCTTTCATGGAAATGTCTTTTTAAAATAAAAGAATTTAACCAAATTTGTATTTGGCTGCATGCTCTAAATGCTAAGAGCATATTTCTCTAACATCAATTTCTTCTTCAGGAATTCTGCTTTCAGTAGTGATTGAACATCTCAGTTGATCAAATTTGGAAAGTTGATCAAACTTGTCAGTGACAATAATTAGAGAAGATATTTGAAATTTTTAAAAAATCTGTTTTAAGGCACCAAGAACTACCAAGGCAGCCAGTATTTGTGAGTCTAAGACCCTGTAAAGAGGGAAACACAGTGAGGTAAGCTTGGTATTGTAGGTAACTGTTTTCTCTTTGATGTACACACTGATTTATAAGGGGCCTGGGCAGAGAGGTTGAGAAGTGAAACATAAAGCGTCTATTAGGAGTGTTTAAAGACCCATTGTTTGGAATGGGTAAAATACGAATACATACTAGATTCCTATAAATCTAGATCACATAGTACAATCTGTAGGAGAACCACATTTTAAAGAGTAAAATAATACATAACCAAAACGCTAATAAAGGGGAAAATAAAATAATAAAATAATCCAAAAGAAGGCAAGAAAAAGTGAAAAAGAAATATAAAATAGGTAGAAAAAAGAAAACAAAGAGATGATAGATTCAAATTTAAATAAATGGACTAATCTCAATTATAAAATAGAGATTATGGTCCTGGATTTAATAACACCAATTTCATCTCATTAGTTTTGATTTTTCATCCTTCTGTTGTAATTTTTCAAACTTGGATTTTCGTTTCTTCCAAATTTTCAAGAGAGCATCCTCTCATCTCTTAGCTTTGTCTGGAATTTCCTTTGCTTGGTGAAATGTTCTGATCAATGAGTCAGGACAAGGAAATGGGAGGAGAACAGTATTTTGCAGTGATCTATGACACTTCCTGAGTGAACGTGGAAAACATCTCTTCTCCTCCTAAGGTTTCTATTCCTTCTGCTAAAAAAATAAATCCACTGGAATCAATTTTTTCCAAGTCTTTTTCAGGCTGAGGCTCCCTTTAACCAGGGGCTCTGTATCTACGCCATGGGGCTAGGGTTTTTCACAATCTCTTATATTTTGAAAGCGGTGCAGAGAAAGTGCCAAGAAACTGAAACTTCTCATGTCATTCCTATTTTATCACGTATTCTGCATCCACAATGTTTCAAATACAAAAAATAAAGATGAAGTGTGTGGCAGGGATGTGGCAGAAAGGCAAGAGCACAGTGGTGGTGGGATCAGTGGATTAGAGTTCAGGAGAGCTAGGCTCTAGACCCGATTCTGCTCTTAATTAGCCAGGTGATACTGGACAAGTCACTTGAGTTCTTGGCTCTGTAAAAGTATTAGAAAACATTTTATAGAAGTCATAAAGAAAAGAACAAAAACAATTAAAAATTAAACTTTTATGACAAGTGATACCAGTAAATTGAAATACACGTAACAGATTGGAAAAATATTTGCAGCATATATAGAGGACAATGGATAAAGATTCATAAAATATAAACAGATGTTACAAATCAAAAAGAATCAGACAAATAAACCAATAGAAAATTGATGAAGGACATGAACAGGGACTCTATCGCTAGCTTCATACTTTGGGACAATTTTACATGTAAAAATGTCCAATGGGGATTTTGTGTTTGTCAATAACCATCTTTCTTCTTTTGGATCAACTCACCTTATAGTATACAAAACTCCATTAACTATGATATTTTTATTCAAGGAGCTTCACTCTGGTGTTATATAATAAGCAATGGGAGTAGGACCAAGAGGCATGGATTAAGACTATCCTTGCTCTGCAATTTTAGATGATCCATTGAATCCTACCTCCTTACCTAGAAAGTAGAAATACTACTTCCTCAATTTTCCTGATCAAAGACAATGATTAATAAGAAAATGCTTTATGAAATATTTCATAGATACAAAGTGTTACTTTTACTGAAGTATTTTATAAAGCAAACTCTAAAGAAGTCTACAAATGTGATTGTGTGCCAATAACAGGGAACTAGAGGCAAGAATGGAATAATTTTTTTCTGTTCATCAATGAGTGTGTTCCAATATCCTAATTCTGCCAATGAGATACGCGACAGGGTCAAGCTGTGACTATGTATGTAATGCTTTTTTTTTCTTTTAATGTCCATATGCACTTGATAGATATGCCTGATATTCCCTGTGTATTCAAGAACTTTGTTATACAAATAATCCAAAAATAAGTTCTTTCAATAAACCATTTAAACTAGGCAGACTATATAAAATGTAGAAGTTTCCTTCACCCTCCCTCATCCATCTTCTCCTTTCTTGGAGAAGAATTTGGAGTACATCTTTCCAGATCTTTTTCCATGTATTTGCATAAATATTTGGGGCTTTCTTTTTCTCACAAAAATAATTATACTACATTTGTGTTCTAAAACTTGATTTTGTTTTTGTGTTTGTGAACATAATATGTCTTGCAGAGCACCTAAAAGTAGTAAATAAAAACCTATTTCATTCTTTTTAATTATTATATATTATTCCATAGAATAGATATACCATTAACTTTATTAAAGATACTGCAACTAATTAATGGGCAGTTAGGTTGTTTTAGGTTTGTATAATCATGCGAGAGTATTTTCGTAAGAGATATTTTTAAGAATGTAATTGATCAAGCAAATAATTATTACATATAATTAGATAAATACTGCCAAAATATCTTCCAAAGGCAGAGTTTAAGTTTTCCAAATTGCACTCCTATTAGCAAAACATGAAATGCATTTCCCCTCATACCCTCGTAAGACTGTACATTATCAAAATGGAATTTTGACTAATTTGGTGAGTGAGAAAATAACTCACTGGTTAATAGTGAAATGGGACATATTTTTATATATATCCTTGCATTTCTTCTGTGACTTGCCTGTTCATATCCTTCATTCATATTCTGTTGGTTTATTGATCATTGGTAGCTGGTGGTAAACACTCATTTCCCTTTCCCCAGAGTCTAGTCAAAGACAATCCCCATCTACTTTCTCTGCCAAAACTGGGTTCTAGTTTCTTAAGTCACCCTGGAGGAGATGTCAGAGAGATTCCAGCAGAGAGCAGAAAGAAGTGACAGTCAACGAGGCCTCTTGTTATCAATTTCTTAGGAACAGAACTATGAAAATGACAGGCATTCTTCTCTTTATTTAACCCCCATCTACAGCTGATTATCTTCCCTCACCCATAATTCTTCCCCTCCCTGATTACACAGACTATTAGAAACCATGACTCTTCTGCAAAAATTTTTATAAAAGCAGATTCCCTGCAGGTAACTATAGTTAAAAACTCTAAATTTTGATTATGCTTCATGTTTAGAAGGAACTGTTCATTATTTCTCTTATAATATCTAATAAATATTTATTTTATCTGATAAAATTCCAAATATATATTTAGGAGAGAAAATGAAATGCTGCTGACCGAAATAGAGTCCTTTAGAATATTTAATTCAGAATGCCTTGGTTCAAAGCAGTAGCCATCAGAAGCAAGAGGCAGTAGACAAATATTGAATTACTTCAAAAATAAGTGTGTGCCTCATCCCTCCTCTTTTTAATCATAGAAGTAATAAATATCATTGACAAAGAAGTTAGTTCACTCCAAATTTACCACCCAGAGGAAAACATTTACTGTATGACATGCCAGAAGTTTTATGCAAATTTACCCATAAATATATTGGAAAAAAGTGTGTGTGTACTTGTAACTTGCATTTTTCACTTCATTTTCCCATGTCAGTACGCACAGACCTGCCTGGTAATGGGCGCATGGTATTCCATTGTACGAGTGATTACAATTTATGTAGTCATACTCCTGTTACTGAACATTTACATTGTTTCCAATTTTTCACAACTTTAAACATGCTGTGACAAAAATAATTGAAACACTTTGTTTTGAACATTTGGTGCCAATTATATAATGGATCTGTGTGAGAGGAGTATAGGCTTTTATGAGCTCTGAATCATGAGGTCAGTTGATGTCACTCATTTTCCTTTATGCTTCAGAACTTCCATTTTATAAGACAAAGCAACAAGCAAACAAATCCAAAGGTTATAACAACTCACTCCCCGTATCTGGAACCTGAAGGTGAGTTTGAAGTTGGGCAAACCTATGCCCCAGCTGCTCTCACCCCCAATTGTCCACCTCACATTCTCTTATTCTATCTATCATCATCTGGCCTGAATTTTTATATCAAATTTTGCCTCCTTATCAACTAAGAGGTAAAAAAATCCAAATCAGGGGTTTTGTATACAGGCACACCTTGTTTTACTGTACTGTGCTTTATCATATTTCACAGGTATTGCATTTTTTACAAATTGAACCTTTGTGGCAGCCCTGTGTTGAGCAAGTCTATCAGAACCATTTTGCCAACAGCATCTGCTTACTTCTTGTCTCTGTGTTACAATTGGGTAATTCTCACAATATTTCAAATGTTTTCATTATTATGTTATATTATAGTGATCTGTGATTGGTGATCTTTAATGTTACCATTGTAACTGTGTTGGAGTGCTACCATCTGTACCCATAAAAAATGGCAAATTTAATCGATAAATGCTGTGTGTGTTCTGACTGCCCTGCAGACCAGCAGTTCTTGGTCTTTCTCCCTCTCCTCAGGCCTTCCTATTCTCTGAGACACAACAATATTGACATTAGGCCAATTAATAATCCTACAATGGCATCTAAGTGTTCAAATGAAAGAAAGAGTTACATTTCTTTCACTTTAAATCAAAACCTAGAAATGATTAAGCTTAGTGGTGAAGGCAAGTCAAAATCCAAGATTTTGCAACAATTGGCTGAGTTGTGAATAAGGGGGAAAAGTTTTTGAAAAAAAATTAAAAGTGCTACTCTAGTGAACACATGAATGATAAGAAAGCAAAACAGCCTATTAGTGATATGGAGAAAGTTTTAGTGGTTTGGATAGAAAATCAAACCAGCCACATTACCTTAATTCAAAGCCCAATCCAGAGCAGGGCTCTAACTTTCTTCCGTTCAATGAAGGCTGAGAGAGGTGAGCAAGCGGCAGAAGAAAAGCTTGAAGCTAGCAGACATTAGTTTATAATGTTTAAGGAAAGGAGCCATCTCCAAAACATAAAATGCAAGGTGAAGCAGCAAGTGCTGATGTAGGAGTTTCAGCTCGTTATCTAGAAAATTGAGCTAAGATAATAGATGAAGCTGTCTACACTAAGCAATGGATTTTCACTGTAGGTGAAACAGCCTTCTTTAGAAAGAAGGTGCCATCTAGGGTTGTCGTAGCTAGAGAGTAGAAGTCAATGCCTATCTTCAAAGCTTCAAAGGACAGGCTGCCTCTCTTGTTAGGGGCTAATGTAGCTAGTGATTTTAAACTGAAGCTAATGCTTTACCATTCTGAAAATTCTAAGGTCCTTAAGAATTATTCTAAATCTACACTGCCTGTGCTCTCTATAAATGGTGCAAAAAAGCCTACATGATAGCACATCTGTTTATAGCATGGTTTACTGAATATTTTAAGCCCACTGTTGAGACCTACTGCTCTTAATCTTTTTTGAAAAAGATTCCTTTCAAAATATTACTGCTCACTGACAATGCACCTAGTCACCCAAGAGCTCTTATAGAGAGATGTACAAGGAGATTAATACTGTTTTCATGCCTGCTAACAAAACATCCATTTTGTAGCCCAGGAATCAAGGCACACTTTCAACTTCAAGTTTTATTACTTAAGATACATTTTATAAGACTACAGCTGCCATAGATAGTGATTCCTCTGTTGGATTTGGGCAAAGTATATGAAAAACCTGGAAAGTATTCACCATTCTAAAAGCCATTAAGAACATTTGTGATTAATTGGTTGCGGTCAAATATCAACATTAATAAGAGTTTGGAAGAAGTTGATGTCGACTCTCATGGATGACTGATGGGTTCAGAGCTTCAGTGGAGGAAGTCACTGCAGATGTGGTGAAAATAGCAAGAGAACTAGAATTAGAGGTGGAGCCTAAAGATGTCACTGAATTGCTACAATCTCACGATAAAGCTTGAGCGGATGAGGAGTTACTTCTTATGAATGAGCAAAGAAAGTGGTTCCTTGAGATGGAGTCTACTCCTGTGAAGATGCTGTGAACATTGTTGCAATAACAACAAAAAATTTAGAATATTCCATAAACTTAGTTGATAAAGCAGCAGCAGAGTTTGAGAGGATTGACTCCAACTTTAGAGGAAGTTCTACTACAGGTAAATTGCTATCAAATAGCATCGTATGCTATGGAGAAATATCTCATGAGAGAAAGAGGCCATCAATGCAGAAAACTTCATTGTTGTCTTATTTTAAGAGATTGCCACAGCCACTCAACCTTCAGCAATAATCCTCTGATCAGTTGGCAGCCATCAACATTGAGGCAAGACCCTTCACTAGCAGAAACATTATAACTCACTGAAGTCTCAGATTATCATTAGCACTATTTGGCAATAAGGTAGTTTTAATGAAGCTATGTACATTGATGTTTTGGATATAATGCTATTGCACACTTAATAGACCACAGTATAGTGTAAACATACCTTTTACATGTACTGGAAAACCAGAACATTTGTGGGATTTGCTTTATTGCAATATTTGCTTCATTGCAGAAGTCTGGAACCAAACCTGCAATATCTCCAAAGCATGCCTTTACTCATGGCAATGCAGCAAACAAATAATGGAGTGCTCACCTTCTGGGAATACTGAGATGAATAATGGGACAGGAAGCTAACATGTACCGAATGCTTTCTCTGTGCAAGATTTTAAAAATATTCATTATTTTACTCAGTTGTCACAATATCTCTGCAAAGCTGATGTTTCAGATGAGAAAATTAAATTTTGGGGAAGTTATGTGACTTAGCCAAGACAAAACTTAGTAAGTGACAGGGACAGGCTGGGCCCAGGGTGCTGTGGCTTTACTACACCTCCTTCCTATGGATAAGTACAGTCTTTACTCTCAAAGAATTCACTAAATAGTGGCATATGGAAGTTATGTGTTGACCATAATTCATTTGCCTACACACCTCTGTCACTTGCCTGTTTGCCTTTCTCTAGTTTGTAAAAATCTTTTAAAATGCTTTTTTCCTTAATTTATTATTTTCTTTTCTTTTCTTTTTTTTTTTCTTCATCCTCCATTTTTTCGTCAACATATACCTTTCCCTAGTTTTGAGGAGGAAACCCAGGTAGTTCTCTACTGCAAAGAAATGCTATTCTGAAGTGGGACTTACATTGAAATTACAATGAAAATATGTTTGCGTGGACCAAAACTGCATGCAGTAGTAAGTGATGTATCCCTGGAAGATAGGCTTTTTCAATTATAAAAACAATTTTAAAAATCACCCGAACACATGTGGTCATCAATAGTTCAATGATGAGAATTTTAAAAAAACCTACCACCATCATCAAAAAGAATAATTTACTCACCTCCTTCTGAGGTAGTAAAGGAGTAGGCTCAGATGAGGTTGGGAACTAATCAGCAACCCTAAGATTGTTTAAAAGGGTCAGTTTACTTTAATAAGTTGGGAAACACTTTTGGTACATGATAATATTTTCATTTTGTCAATCATACCTCAGCAAAGTGCTTAGGTGTATATTTTTAAGGTAAGACCCTTACTTCAGCCCCTCTTGATGAATTTGCTGCCCAGGAGTCAGGAGGGGCCCTGCTGAGCCCTCCTGGAAGGAGAGTGTCTCAGGAATCCTTTTCCATACCTCTGTTTCTTCACCTCTTTTGACTTTTCCACTGGAAAAAAATAGCAATATTTAGCTGGAGGAAGAGATGCCGTTCAGGTAAGGCAATAGCCTGTTCAAATTCTATTTGAAAAGCAAAACACAAACAAACAAGAATTTTTCTTCTCCTCTTTAACTCTAGAGATCAGAAATAGCACCACCAAATGAGAGTTGTAGATAGACAACATTTGCTTCAAAAGAGAGTGAAAGGTACCAAAGCTCCGGTATGGTGAAAAGACGTCCAAGGTCAAGATCAGAAATTTCAATTTCGTGTCCTCCTGTTAATAATCAGGGGAACTTGGGCAAATTTCTTAACCTGTCTGGACCTCAGGTTGTTTATCCAGGCAACAGTGAGGAATACTTGCCCTACCTACCACTCAGGATTGCTAATGATGATGAAATTAAACAATGTATGTGAAAGCCATCTGTGAACGTTGAGTGGGATACACAATTTGTTATTGTTGTTACAGTTGATATTATTATTAGCTTCACAATGCCTGATCTGACTCGATACTCGGTTACAACTTGTTTTGTTGTTTTAGTAACATTCCCATAGCCAAGAGCTGTAGATTTGGAGCTCTCTGCGTTCAGGCTGGCACGTTATGTGAACCTGTTGAAAAATGATGGCTGATAACCAAAAAGAGGAATGTGAGAAATTTGTGGGCTGCCCACCTCCAGCCTGGATTTATCATTCCCACCTTGCTGGCCAGGTTCTCTCTGAAGTGGTGACCCTTATATGTCAACAGAAGTCTCTGTGCTCAGAAAAGAAGAAAAGAAAGAAGATTCCTTAAACTCACATTAACACTAAACGTGGACACCCCCCCCAAAAAAAAACTCAAAGCAAGGATGAGACAAAGCACATGTCAGTTGGTCTGCAATTCCCAGAGAACCAGGACGCAGCAGCTAGCCCAGTGGTATGCTTTTTTGGGGGAAGGGATGGTGTTGGGGGGTTAGAGAGACCTCTTCCCACAGGTGGTTCGGCCAGGAGACATTGGCTTGACCAGACTGGTCTAGGTTGAGGTCTGGAGCAGAAGTACAGGTTCTTTGGCCTAATGCACCTTCTGTGTTTTCATATGCTCCAGAGTATTCTGCCAAGGTATTGGTCAGGTACACTTAATGCAGAATTCTTTCCCTGAGCTATTTCTGAAATTCCATAGCATAAGAAAGCAACCTGTCCGGGAAGCAGATGAGGTTCTGGGCTTGGGCTTAAGAAGGGTCCCTATACTCAGAGAAGGGCATGGCAGGTATGGTCTCTCCGCTACGTGAGCTTTGTGGCTGAGTGTCCAGGAAACATTCGTATTGGCAGTCTCTCCTTTTAAATTAGCTTCTTGGACTATTCTGCCTGTCTTTCTTTCTCTTTCGTCTCTTTATACATTCCTTTCCCTCTCATTCTTACATATTTTCATTTTTCAGAATTTCACTCCTCTTTCCTTCCTGTTTCTTTCTGTTACTTAGTAGAGATACACCTTCTGCAAGTGTGTTATGCTTTGTGTCCTGTTTTCCTTCTCTGTAAAATGAGAATAAGGATGCTCACTTACTAGAGGATGGAGGAAGATTATATACTTGTTGGTTCTCTTTCCTTCCTTTTCTTGTCTTTTCCTTATGAGCTTATCTTTAAAATCTCTTCCATTTTTTTCTCCTCTATTTTTATTTCCCTTTTTTCTTCTTTCTTTCCTTCTCTGCCTCTCCCTCTCTTTCTGATGTGCAAAGCTGTCTCTCAACCACTCAGTTTTAAGCTTACAGTAAGCCACCTTGGCACATTCCATGGTATCATCTAGCCACCTCTCCTCTGGTGCTGTGGCAAGTGATGTGTCTGTCGTGAGCAGGCCTTTCAGAATTGAGGGTAGACCTCCATTTACCTGTGTTCCCATAGAGTTCAGGGTTGCTGAACTCTAGGCAATTATAGATGCAGAGTATGATTTGATGGTCTAAAGCTCTTCCTATGCTCAACTGCAACTGGTGGCATGTTTTTTTCAGTGCAAACTAACCAAAGAGGAGGTACACTGGAAGGCTTATAAACCACTAGAATTATTTGGTTCTTGACATATGCAAAAGGTCTCTCCCTTTTGAGGATGTAGCTTGCAAGACCTTCTGATTCCCAAGGACAAATCTAACTCCAGCCCTCTCACAGCTACCTCTCACTGTGCAATTCATTGGAGCTATAAAACCTTGACCATTTTTATGTACCTTACGAAAAAATGGGATAGATTTTTAACTGAAATGATTCAAACATTCAGGGAGGTGTTCTCTGCCAGGAATAATATAACCTACTGAATTGGAAAGTGAGCCTTCGTGGTTAGAGCTGGCTTGGACCACTCAGATTTTGTTCCTCCTGTGCTCCTACCACGCATGCCAGGTGCTGAACTTGGTAACGAAGGAACAAAGATGGGAAAGGAATTTTTTTTGCTCCTAAGCAGTCAGAATCTAGTAGGAGAGAAAGCAGGTAAATGGACATTCTCCCTACCTGTGCCATAGGTAAATCCAACATCTGGGGGTGGAGGGTGGTACTAGTGGTGGTGGGCATCTTCTCTACCTGTATGTGAGGTAAATCTAGGATTTGGGGGACATACTCATGGTGGTGATGACTGTCCCAGCCTGGAGCTGTTGAGGGGGAGGGACTTTCCAAGGAGAAACACCTGACTTGAATCCAAAGGGGGCTGTGGAGAAATTAGATATGAAAGGTACTGGGCAAGGGGAGAGAGAATTTTCCAGCAGGAAGGAGCAGTGTGTTTCCAGACCAGGAGATGTGACAGAGACAATGGTGCATGTGGGGTTCAGCTGAACAGGTTCCACGTGACAGGACTTGTGACTGTGGAGGCAGGGGCAGGCAGGGAGCTAGAGAGGGAAACAGAGGCCAGGGAGCCTTGACTGTCTGAAAAGATGTTTGAACATTTTCCTGAAGGGCTGAAGGGACCCTTAAGGACTGTTAAAGAGAGAGAGAACATGACTGTGCCTGTTACTTTAGGAATCTCACTCCTAGCGTCAATGGAATCATCGATTGCAAGAGAGCATGACTGGACACAGCAGTCACAGGACGGCGACTCTCAGCCTGGCTGTACCTGGCATCGCCCAGGCAGCTGTAAAAAGTACGGATGCCTCCATTCCACCCACAGAGACTCTGATATAATTGGTCTGGGCTTTGGAATTTTTAAAAGCTTCCCAGGGGACTCTCATGTGCAGCCAAGTCTGGGAACCACTGATTTAAGAGACACAGAAAGGGGGATACTGGAGGACTGTTAGGCCGGTTGGGCTTGGGCAGGACCATGCTCCAGCACTTCTCGAAAAACATTTTTTTGTCTTCTAGCAATAGTTAGGAGAGTAAGTCTTGACCTTGATGTCCAACTATAGGTGGGGTCTCAAGTGACTGTACAAAACCTGAGTCTTTCATTGATGGGAAGTGGCTAAATGTCAAAGATGAATTGATCAGTGACAATTGGGGTGAGTGAGGTGAGGAAGGAATGACATAATGTACTTAAAATATAAGTTATTGTATTTCTAAATTAGCAGACATACATAACTACGTACACTGCCCTCCCCCTCCCACACAGACCGTTTTATCTAAATTTGGCCTTAATTTTCTTCCTTAAATTGACTGGGATTGGATAGAAAGAATCTAAATAAACCACATAGCAAGTTTTATACATAGCCCGCCCAAACTGTGGCTAATTTGTGAACAACCAAAACAACAACAACCAAAAAGCAGCTTTTATTTTAAACTTCAAAAAGGATTTATTCAGTTTCTGTCTTTTGTTTTTCCATGCATTGTTTTTCCACGGGGAGCACAATGCCATACCGCACACTCCACATTTCCCCGTTTCTATTTAGCCCTTCTAAGAATTACTCTGCCTGAGAACACTGAGAACATTTGGGCACGTCCAAATACCATGGAGTTAACCCCTCCGTGCACAGAAGGGCTCCCCTGGCTTCGCAGCTCTGTCTTTGCTGGGAGCTGCGGTGTTCCAAAAGCCCTCAGTGTCGGCTGAGATGTTGGGACTTAGGGGTTAAATGCATTTTTTGCAATTTCAAAAAAAAAAAAAAAAAGCATGATTTGTTGAAAGAGGCTCCTGAAGAAGAACATGTGAGTCTGAAATGGTCTGCAACATCTGAGAAGGTGGGAGTGCAAGCTCAGAGGCCCTGAAAAACTCGGATTTCGGCCTAGAATCAGGAGAAAGACTCTATTGGGGTTTCTATGACTTTCGTCAACGTGTAAGCCTTCCTGTTGAAACCCCTGACAGTACCTTTGACAGCATGTTATTATCTTACAATAAAACCTGTCCCCAACCCCCCAGTCCTGCTGCCTCCTCTAGTTTCTAAGAAGGTGTCAAACAGTTAACTGCGGGGGGATGGATAGTTAAAAAGCAGATTCTAAAAGTTCCTGGTGACTTGACTCTTTCGGGGGGCTGGGTTGAGATCAAACTCCCTAATTTTACTTTTTTTCGTTTTCACTGGAGTTGAATTAACAACAGCAAGAAAGAGAACGCCTCCAGGTTTACAGTTGTATGGCTTATTGTGTATATATCCTATAAAACCAAAAACCATATGGAGAATTCTGCTTTCTTGGCTTTTTGTGTGTGTGTACCAGGAAGTAGTAAAATGTTTTGAGATGCTATTAAGTCCTTAAGTTACAAAATCAAGATTCCACCTTAAAAATTTTCCATACTGTACGTTGTTGCCTAGCCTGGGGTGCTGACTGCCTGCCAAATATCTATCAGAGAGTGATTTATGATATATGATATGGTCCCCGGCCCAAGTGGAGACTGCGTAGCTGAAACACGAGAAAGGGGAGGCCTTGCTTTCTCGAAACCACGATGACTGGTTTCTGTTTGGCTTTTCCGAGAGAACATACAGTACAAAACGTGCCACATTTTACAGCACCAAAAACTTATGTAAGAAACAAAACACGATTCGGCTAAAAACACTTAATTTCTCCTTGCCGTGTGTTAACGAACGGTCGAGTGGCTGTTTTCTTTCCCCTCCACCTCCTCGCCCCCTTGCAACACATCCACTGAGCTCTGAAACAGAATCGAACAGCTCTGTTCTGGCAATTAAACTATTTTAAAATAAAATCTCAACTCTATGTTTTCAATATTTCATGTGCTTTCCATTCTACTATGACTAAGAATGTATTGTGATTTCTGGGATTTTCTGTTCTGCAAACGTTTCCTTTGCAGCTGCGAAGAAGTACATCTCCCATATGGCTTTTAGGACACTCTCTGCAGTATGCTCAGATAAAGCAATACGGACCCAAAAAAGGAAGGCAAAGAAAAAAACAATGCAACCATTTTCCTTCATATCAAAACCTCTGTGGCTGGTAACTCGGCATTCTGGGTGACTGCCGCACAAAAGGCAGTGTGATCACTTGGCTTTCAAAAATACTGTTTGTAGTGATATCGCTACAGGTTGTTTTAATAGCCTATTGGTGAGGGTTTTTTTAATTGGTGTAAACGTTTACTACTTTTTTCTACATATGAAAGAAGTCTATGCTCACTGAAGAAAATTGGCTAAGTACAGAGCAGTACATTAAAAACAATGTACAGAGCAGGTTTTTGAATGTAACAAGGTAAGTCAACTTGAGTTGTAATATATTTTGGGAAATCAGCTCACTACAAATTGCGAATGTAAACATCGTATTGTAAATGTTTTGTAGTTTTCCCCCAATAAATTTTTGGACAAAACAAAACAATGTACAATGACCCAGCTGGTTTTCCAAGTTACCTTATTTCATTTTGTTTCAATGTCATTACACATTCTTTGAAAATGTGATTTTGAATGGTTCCGTAATTTATAATAATATCACCATATATTTAATTTTCCTTATTATAAGACATTTATGTTATTTATATTTTTAATGAAAATATTATAAACAGCAATGTGATAACTCTGCATATGGAACTTTGGCCATATTTTTGTTTACTTCATTTGGATAGCTATTCCACAGCTGGCATTACTAGGTCAAAAATTATGAAACTATTTTAATAATCTTGCTACATAGTTTGTATTGGTTTGGAAAGTCTATACTGCATGTTACTGCCATCACTATATGTATTTCAGTACTCTGGTAGCTGGTAGTTTTTTAAATATTTGCCTATTCAATACATATAAAATTAAAAAATTACTTTTAATCAGCATTATCTAAATTATTAAAACAACATATTTTTCCTTTGTATGTAGTACATTAATTCTGATCTTTTACTGGCCTGGTTTAAATAGCTTTCCCAAAACCCACATTGTGTATAACAGAAATTTCTTTTGAAAACTCTCAGGATATACATTTCCTTGTAATAATGTAAGAATTAATTTTCTATTAGGGCAGCTGAGTCCTGCATGGAAATCCGGCCAGAACTTGAAACGGTGGTTCCAAAACTTGGGGTGTTTTAAACTCACATGTCAGTGTAACTGAGGATCTAGCCAGTGTTCCCAGCACAAGCTGTTCTGTAAGGACTATGCAAGTGTTGCTTTCCTGGTAGCTTTCCCTGACAGCGTGTTGATGTTCCAGAGATATACCAGGGTGTGCTGCTTTTTGTTCTTCATTCTGCTCACGAACGAACTTGTAGCCCATTTCACAAATGAATTTCTTGAAATTAAGATCTTTCAATAAGGCATTTTTGGATCATGTTTATCTGCCTTATCTCAAAATTTTTCCTATGGAAGGCTTCCATGACTTGCTTTCATGTACCAGAGTTATTGCTAGTTTGTCCCTAATACTTTGTTGAGAGTGTAAAAGTGGCCATCAGAGGCACTTTAAAGCCAGTCCTGGAAATGCCTCTCAAATTTCCCCTGGTTTTCTATTTTCTAAGTTATGATTTAGTGAGCACCTATTACATGCCAGGTACATTTCACACTTGATCTCATTTAAACTTCATTACAATCCAATAGAATTCAGATACTGAAGCATTGGCACAGGTAAAATACTACCTCTGAGAGATTAGGTCATTTGCCCAGGGACATAGAGATTATAAACAATACTTAATAAACATACAGAGATTCAAAATTCCCATTTAGTAATTGTATAGAAGCTGTAGGAATAGACATATCCAGAGTTCTCAAGGTAACTATAGAGTGAATCAAAAAGACAATTGGGGATTTTTAAATTATTTACATGCAGGAAAACTCTTTTACCTACTCCCTGAAGAACATATGTCATAGTGCTCATTTTTCAAACTTTTTGTTTCAGATTAATCATTAGTGAGAGTCTTCAATATTTCTCAGATCCTATGCAAACCCTGAAAGGATTACAGAAATTTACCCAGTGACCTCAGACTGTTGGATTTGTCCTATAGCCTTGGTTGAGCACCTTGAATTTCTATCCATATATGTCTTGCAAATTATTTTGCTTTATGGCTTAGTAGCAAGGCATTTACCGTCTGAGCAGTCCAGTCCAGGTGTGCCCATAAAAGCAGGGGTTGATCATTTATGAAAGCTGACCACGCTAAAGGTGCTTTGAGGACGCGCTTTTAGTATCCACTCTTAGAAACCTGTATTTCAACTTCCCTAGGGCTTGTGATTTTAAAGATCAGGCTTCCTAACCTCTTCAGCCTCTGCAAGCTCAGATAACCTGTTGCTATTTTTGAATATAAATGGACTTATTAGGCATTAAAAGAACTGCCCAAAGGTTTTTTCCCCTTTCTCAGTTTGGTGTTTGGATTGTCAGCGGAAGTCTTGAGCTTTGAGACTTGGCAAGGCAATGCCTTCAAACAAACATCCTGTGGACAAAATTGTCAGGCCCAGCACTCGGTGTTCCAGGATGATTGACAGGAAGCAGCGTGTGCTGTGAGGAGGGAGGATGGACGCTCTGAGCAGGGTGGCTTACAGTTCCCTCAAACAATAGCCCGGCTCCCAGGGAGCCTCACACCTTCTTTTTCCCATCTGCTGGAGTGGAAGCTTAAATGCTTGGTCATGGTGGGAGTTAGGGAAGATGTGGGCTGGGCAGGAGGTGAAAGGAACTCTGGTACTCAACCCAGCAATTACAAACAACCTTTTGGGATAGGAACATGCAGATATGTAGATATCTGGGATGGCAGCTTGAATCAGACAGGGCCAAAAAGGAGCCATCCAGAGAAATTGTGATCAGCCAAAGCTAACACTGGTCACTCTGGGGAATAGGGCTTGATGAGCTGAGCAGAAGTGAGGAGAGATCTGGAAGAGTGAAAGGAAGTGAAATGAAACTCACATGTAAAAGACGATGGGCATTTAAAAAATTCCAGCTATGCGCTAGGATTTTGCATTAGTCCTATTGGAGGTTTTAGAGGTAGGTACTATGTTAATACTTTCATGATGAAACTGAGGCTCTGACAGGTTAAATAAAGTTGTCCAATGTGACAAAGTTAGACCATGGCATAACTGGTATTTGAGTTCCAGTTTTTGGGCCCCCCAAACCCATGCATTTTCTTCTATCACATTTCTTCTCTGAACTTGTCCAAGTCCTGTCTTCTTTCTCTGCTTCAGTCCTGGCAGGAAATATGTAGAAGATAATTTATCTCTCTAGCTTAATCCCCTACAACTTCTAATTTATATCTTCCATTCCTGTCTTCCCAAACCTTTCACCATTGTCTGAATCATCCAGTGCTTTCATATCTCCGGGGCTTTACCATGTCATTTCTTCAGCTATCATGACTTTCTCTTCCTTCACCCTAATACAATCTACCACTCACACTTCAAAGTACAGTTCAAATGCCAACTTCTCCAAATGGCTCATGTATCTCACTGTCTCTCGCTCTCCCAAATAGGATCAGTACCTTCCTAACACTAGTCTTACAGTAATTTGCATCTACTTCTGTTATAATTATCACATTAGTTGGAATCTGAGTATCCCTAATTATTACCAAACCGTAAGTCACCACAACAAAGTCACCTTAAGATTTAGACGTGTCTTTTGAATGACTTGATAATGTTCCATTTAGATAACTATTAGGCTTCAATCCTAGCATTCATAGAGGGAAATCACTTTTTTTCCTACCTCTGAGAGTCCCGGATAGGTTCCTTACTAGATTTCATGAATTAATACAAAAAGAAAGAGTGAGCAGAGACATTGGAGGAGCCAGAGGGAAGGGACTCCCTAGCCAATGCCTTCCTTCCTTCCTTCCTTCCTTCCTTCCATAAATAGTTATCGAGTATCACATATGAGTTTTGTGCTAGGATAGATACTGAGGATACAACGGTGGGCAGAATCTACATTTTTTCTGCCCCTAGGATGCTAGACAAAGATTGCAAATACAACACATAAAATATATAGTTGTGAACTGTACTATGACACTGTGAAAAAAAGGCCAAGGGACTACATAGACATAGTTCAGGTGGACCTGACCCAGTCAGAGGAACAGGTGGGTGGTGGCTGACACTCTAAAGTAAAATTTCAGAGAAAGGAGCTAAATCGGTCTGAAAGGTGACCAGGCGGCCACTGGGCCTCTAAAGGCAAGAGTTGTTGCTGTTGCTGATGGAAGTCAAGATGTGAAGGGAACTCCTTTCCCACCAGGCAGAAGAGAGATGACTGTTTTATAAGTGAACGCTCTATTTTTACTACTTCCAAGATTTTGATCATATGGTGGAATCTTAGAATAGGAAAAAACCAGAAAAGTGCCCACCTTATATGCTCAGAATAGGAAGAATAGCAAGATGCCCACCTCATATTCTTGCATGCTCAGTGAGAAGCACAGTAGAACATTGAAAGCCAATGATGAAATTCATAGATTTTTTTCAGCTTGCATTCACCTGAAAATTCCCCACGGCTATATAAAGTCTGCTTTTGTGATATATACATATGTATGAATACACATATATACGGTATATACCATTTTCTGTTTATTAAACCTCTCCCCTTTGTAGCAAGACTAATTGTTGTTTCATATATTCTTAAAATTGCTGAATGGAGGGAAAATGGTTGGGGGGGATGATGGAGGAGATAGTAGAGGTGGCAGAACAGGCCACTCAGAATTATCCCATGAACCAAAATACTTAGAGGCAATTCATGAGAGGTTTCACAGACAAGAGTCCTACACTCAAACATGCCATGAGGGGCTCCATGCCCTTCTCTGGGTGTGTGCACCTTGCAAGGAAATTATGATTTGGAGAATCCCAGTGACTAGAGTGCCAGAGGCCAACACTGGAGCAGAGGCGACATCCCCCAAGACACTAAAAACTGGCATGCTCTTTATCTTCATGCTTTGGGAAGTCATGGAGACAGGATTCAACCATATAGTCACATGCACCATGAGACCTTTATGACGCATGGGCTGGCTGCCAGATGCCCATCTCTCTTTCTTCCTCTGAAGTGCTGATTTTGGTGAATCATAGAGAACAAATTGGGGAAGCTGTATTGTATTTTCTTTGGTATTTGGAATGGGTTGTGACACATCTAAATTTGAAAAAGTTTATATTCTCAATATTTCCGTTCAGAGAACAAAGTTAAAATTGTGTACCTTGGCATTCAAAACTTCGTACCTCTAGTTCTGATCTACCCTCCTAGCCCCATCTCCTCTGAGTCTCCCTGCACTAGGCAAGCTGGTCTTCTCCTTGTTCTTGGAACAATACTGCTCCCTTTGTTCCTGCTGTTACATCTACCAGGGCTGACCTACCCCTTGCTCACTCCGAATTATTCACCTACCTCCAGTCTATCATCTTAAAAGGCCCTACCCAGGTCCTTCTGCCTTCCTCTTCTCTGAACTCACAGCACAGCACAGTCAGCTTATTTGACAATGCACCCTGTGTGGGTTTGTGAAAAAGCTTGTTTTGTCACATTGCATCGTTGTGGAGCTCATGCTATTATTTTATTTTTCCACTCTATATTCTCCACTGTCTCCTGATTTACGTAAGAGCCCGGGACCTTGTCTTTTATATTTTTATATAAAACAGATAATGCTGTTTGAAACTCTGCATTGTTTGAGCAAATCATATGTCTTTAATAAATCACGTGTTTATTTATTGAAGAGATCATTTTCCTTACTTAAACTGTCAGGCCAAGGGATCAAGGAGGAGAGAACTGAGACCTATTGATAAGATACCATTTATTAGGCACAAAGCTAAAACTTTCATGATACAATCTTACTTAATCTTTTCCAAGACCAGGTAAATTCATTATTTTTATATCGATTTTACAGATAAAGGCATTTTACTTAAAAGTTTTGTGTGGTTTGCCTAGGATCATACAGAATTTATGTCAAAACTTGGTTATGTTTTTTCCCCACAAAAACGTATTCATTGAAATATTCATGAAACATTGTTCATTGAGTACCTTTATGTGTCAGGGAGTAGAGAAACAATGATAGGTAAAAATCTACCCAGCCCCTAATTAGGTGAGTGGGAAAATACATGCAAACCAATGACCCAAATAAATACAAAGTTGCAAATGTGGAAAGTGCTAGGATACAGAGATCCATCTATTAAGAGAGTGTACATTAGGGTATTTGATCTACTTGGGGAAGGAAGGAAAGATTTCCTTGTTGAAATCATACTTGAGTTGGATATGTAGGATGAGTAAGAGTTAATTAAATGAAGAAGGAAGGAAGACCACATCCAGAGAGACCAGCAAATGCAAAAGCTTAGCGGTAGGAAGAAGCATGGTAAGTAAGAAAGACCAAAAGATTCCAGTGTGGCTGGAGTGTGTGTGTGTGTGTGTGTGTGTGTGTGAGAGAGAGAGAGAGAGAGAGAGAGAGAGAGAGACAGAGACTGAGAGAGAGAGAGAGAGAGAGAGATGAGGTGTGAAGCTAGAGATATAAGGCCTTTTATTTCCTTTTGTCTTTATCTCAAAAACAGTGGATCCATTCAAGAGTTTTCACATGTGGATGACATGATTACTCAGGCTGCAATGTGAAGAGCAGACAGGAGTAGGGCAAGAGTGGATGAGGGTGAGCCAGGCAGGAGGCTATTGTGGTCGTTCTGGTCATCAACAAAAGCAGCTGGACTTGTTCAGGAATGGTGGTGGGAGGGCTACAGGGAAAAGGGCGTGGGTTAGAAAGCTATTCAGGTGGTCCAACTGAAAGGACTTGTTGATAGATTGGATAAGGGAGTGATGAAGAAGTTGACACAGAT
>CAUYMX010110141.1:0-15917 GCA_963573855.1 Lepilemur septentrionalis
AATGGACATCATGATTTCAGCATTTTAAATGAAGTAGCCAGCATTTGCTCCTTATTACATTGCTCTTTGACTGGTTTTGTGAGATATAAGATGAATGTGTCAAGAAAGAAACTTTTAAATTTCTTTTTTATCACATTCAATATGAATTGTGGCGAGGGGGGAGGAGGGGATGGGTATATACACACCTAATGGGTAAGGTGTGCACTGTCTGGGGATGGACACACTTGAAGCCCTGACTCAGGTGGGGCAAGGGCAATATACATAACCTAAACATTTGTACCCCCATAATATACTGAAATAAAAAAAAAAAAATATGAATTGTGCAAATGGATGTAACTGTTTTTCTCTATTCATAAATGACCTAAATTTTCCCTGAACAAAATATATTTATCAAAAACAGTGTCCAGCCAGGCACGGTGGTTCACGCCTGTAATCGTAGCACTCTGGGAGGCCGAGGTGGGTGGATCATTTGAGCTCCGGAGTTTGAGACCAGCCTGAGCAAGAGCAAGACCCCGTCTCTACTAAAAAATCGAAAGAAATTAACTGGACTACTTAAAATATATAGAAAAATTAGCCGAGCATGGTGGCGCATGCCTGTAGTCCCAGCTACTCAGGAGGCTGAGGCAGGAGGATTGCTTGAGCCCAGGAGTTTGAGGTTACTGTGAACTAGGCTGAAGCCACAGCACTCTAGCCCAGGCAACATAGTGAGACTGTGTCTCAAAAAAAACAAAAAAAAACGGTGTCCCAGTGTAGTATATTGCTCCCTAATTCTCTGTGTTTTTAGAAACATTGTTGGGGGTAAGATGGATGTGGTAGCTGTTTCTCTTTCTCAAATTTCCTGTACCTGAGAAAAATTCAGTATGTTTTTAAAAACCTCAGTTTTAAAATTTTATTTGTTACAGGTCATTACATTAGTGATGTGTTTGACATTAAGAAGCAAGCATGGTTTACTTATAATGATCTGGAGGTATCTAAAATCCAAGAGGCTGCCGTGCAGAGTGATCGGGATCGGAGTGGTTACATCTTCTTTTATATGCACAAGTAAGAAACTTTGCCAGATTCAAAGTAATGGGTGAAAAATCACCTGAACTCTTTCTTTTTCCTTTGAGGGTAAAATGTTTCTTATAAGTACAGAATATTTTTTCTCTTAACTCAGCATTAATAACTCATCACACAGTAGTATCTAGGTATGGAACTTAAGACAGTTTGTTTTATGATAGAAGCTGTGCTGTCACAAACCTTTTTGTCTTTTATTAGCTAGAAGATCTGATTTATACGGATGGGAACTACATAGCATTTTCATTAAAGCTAACTATGCCAGTTCCCCACTATTCTCAAAAATCAGCACCCAGAGGAATTAAGATGATGATCATATGAGTGAGCTGTTTATTTAATAAAATGGAGGCACCAAATGGGATTACGCAGGCTTTAACAGCATCTATTTTCTGTTGCTTTTTATCCTGTTTATCCTTTGGTTCTGCTCACTAAATTTCCTGGGGATCTTTTGTTTTATTTTAAGAGAGATCTTTGATGAGCTGCTGGAAACAGAAAAGAACTCTCAGGCACTTAGCATCGAAGCAGGGAAGACTACCCGTCAGGCCTCGTGAGGAACAAACAAACTGCTGGGATGGCAATTGTGCACTGCGTATTCTCTCTCACTGCCGCCCACACCTTTCCTCTGCCCAAGGAGAATTTGGAATTCTACTTGATGCGGGAGCAACAAACAGCTCAGGGCCAAACCAGAAGACTAAAATTGGAGTTATACAGAATGCTCCATGCTATTTTATGGAAACCTTGGTCTCACATTTGTAGCTGATTATTCTCTTTTTCGCCTACAAGAGTGGCACTTCCTTTTGTCTTAGGAATACATGTTGTAAATATATAAATATATATGTACACACACACACACACACACACACTCTCACACACACAGGATGAATGGAGCCTTAGAGAGTTAGGATGAGCCACAAGAGTATGCCTGCTCCTAATTCACAGCACAGCAGTTTGGAGAAGAAGAGAAGGTGTCAAAGAGTCCATTCACCTGAGAAATGTGTGAAGATATACCTGTCAGTTGGCTTTTAGCTTTTATGTTTCTTGTGTAGTTCCACTCAAGTCTGCAACCTTTCGTGTGTGTTTCTTATTAGTAAAGTTCACTGGAAAGCCAGCTCTCCGTGTTACACTAATGACAGTTTGTTCTCCTTGCAAGAGAGGGGTATTGCTGTCACCTGACTTGAGGAGCTTTTTTTTTTTTTTTAATTTCATGAATTTGTAATGTCTTTTACTGTTTACATGTAGTCTCAAGAAATGGATTGTTGGTGCTTTGGAATGTGTGTGGTCCCACATTTAATATTCATTGTACATTTTGTGTTTTCTCTAAAGAAATTTCTTCACACAGTATGTTCATTATATATCATCTATATTATTATGGAGATGAAGATAGAATCTTTTATTTTCTTCTGTATCATTCTTCCATGGAGCAGCATTACCCTAATGGATTGCACCCAAAACTTTAAGAGGAAGAAAAATAATCTCTCTCCAATTAGGACTCCCTGGCAGGAATACTTAGGGATAAGAAAGAATGCTAGCGTCTCTGTCTCTCAAACATTGGACAAGAGAAGCATTCTCGTGTTAAAGCTAAAATTCTAGACCACTAACGCTAAAAGCCCTACCATAAGTGTAAAAATTAAGTACTTGAGCTATAGGATAAAGCTTGAGCATTTAATCATTTGCTGTCTGGGCTTTACCCTTAAAGTAAGGTGGGAATTAAAATGTGATTGGTTTAGGGTATCCCAAGAACTAAGAAATAACAGAGGTGCATAATATATTTATCTTACTTTTTAGGTGCTCAGAGTTGAGGTTAAATGGGGATGCAACATCAAGTGCTACATTAGTCACTTAGCTGACATAACCAGCTTGGTCAAGCAGCTTATGAAACCATACAAAGAATGAGTCTGAGGGTGGAATTCTGTCCACAAAATAATTTTGTGAGCCTACGTATCATTAGGATCACAGAGAGTTAAGTATAGCAAAATGAAACCTTCATTATTTTTTTTCATGTTTTTTCTTGCTTTTATTATAAATGAGGGGATTATTCTTCAGTTCTGAGGGAGAGACAAAAACCACATCAGGTTTTCAGGAAGAAAACATAATTTAAAACCTATCACAGAAGATAGAATATCTTTTCTAGAAGATTGCCTTAAGAGAACTCCAGCCCCACTCCTGGAACTTGGATGTGTTCTAACATAGTAATTATTCTAAAATTTTGAATCTTTGAATTGTAAATGGCCTCAGCACTTTTGCTTAACTACTGGTAAGTGCTTTGCTTCCTATCAACTGCCTCCGTGCATTATCTATCGTAGTGAATGATCCAAAGTGCTACAGTAGTAGGATATGCAGGAATAGTTTAGTGCAGAGGAAAATATTTGTTTTCAAAACTGGCTTTAAAAGTTTTGTTTCATTTCTACCAGGAGCCTCCTTTGGTTTTGTTTTGCTTGAAAATAACTGGTTTTCTCATAAATGAGTGAAATGGTGATCAAATTTTTTGGCTAGTTATTACTTCTCTTACCTATCTGTGTATTTGAGAGCTTTGAGGGGCACTGTTAAAAATTACTGGGAACAATTTGAAGTGAGGGCTACGTTAAGACATAGAGAAGAATAGAAATAATGCCCTAAGCCTAGACTGCCTCATGAAGTGGCCTCATTTGAATTGCTTTCATAGCTTGCAACGTGTGTATGATTTAGAAGTACACTTGGCTTAGAAACCTGGTTTGATCTTCATGTGTTGAGCAGGACTTATTAGTTGAAGATAGGTTACAAGAGTTATTTCACTGCCCATGTACTTACAAGTTTGGGACTTGAATTTCACTTGATGTCTGTCCATCATTGTGGCCTTGTCAACCTTCTTCCTTCACTCTTAACTTACTTTTTTGACTACAAATGGAGATGTCAGTTGGACAGTGTTGATGGGGTTTGTTCGATTTTTTTTTGAGCTGGTTATATATATTTAAAAATTACAAATAGATAATATATTATTTTTTTGCACAGCATAGTCAGTTTGCCCAGAATCGGGAGATGGAGCAGTTAGCCTGTTGGGGCCAGGAAGGGACAAGTGAGATTGGGAGACAGAGTGCTTCAGTTCCAGGCAGTCTGCACCGTACCTAATTAACCTTCTTGTGGAGAATACCAAATGTATGGTTACATTACTTTAAATGATATTGAATTGAAACTTGATATTAATTAGTTCTGGTTACAGCCTTTTGATCTTAGTTGGAATTTTTTGGAAGGGAAAAATAAAACTAAATTTCAAACTCATTGATTTTTATCCCCTAATATTATGTAGAGTTGAGAAGTCGCATGTGGCTGGATGCTATTATCCCCTTAGTAGCCATGACTGTAATTTAGCCCTATGAGAAGACAGACTCTCTTTTGTAGGAATATATTTATATGTGTGTGCACACTCAGAAGTTTTGTCTCAGCAAGATAGAATACGAAGCAAGTTCATGAATTGGTCTTCTATTTATATTTTGATTCCAAAAGCTATTTGTTTACTTGCTATGGTCTGTCTTAATTCCAGGCCTAACTTAAAAGGCTCAGTAGCAAATATAACAAATGTAAACGTGTTTACATTTTAAGTATGCAGTGGTACTTACAGATCAGTTAATTAACTATAGAAGGCAAATACTAGACTACACGTTTCTTTTTTTCTCTCCTTGATCAAATTTAAAGGTCTTCTGAAAGAGAGGCTTTAAAATGTAAAACCTGAGCAAAATAGTCCATGAATTTACTTATTCTTGCACACTGCAGTTACTATTATGTAACTACAAGTACAGCTACAGATATAGTTGTATAATGAAAATTATCTGGAAACAACTAAATTAAAGAGAAAAACAGGTAGTCTGTAAACTCACTTGTGATCTACTAAAAAGAGGTTATATTAAAACAAATAAAAATATCCTTCTCCCTCTTTCTTCTCTGTCTTCTGAAATGACTGCAATGGATACTCTTAGCTATCCAACTTTTGGTGGGGGGTGGGGGCTGTGTCTTATTGAATCGCCCCCCCTGAGCTGGTCTTTTGCTTTAAATTAGGGAAACAGAGCTAGATCTCCAAGTACATGTGGCTCTTGTATATATAGGGAGATTTTTAGAAAACTCATCAATCCAGCACCAGAAGCAAGTCACATAATAGTGTCCCAATAAAATTGATATGTCCTTTTCCTCCCCTTTTTGCTCTTCACCGAGCAAGTGTGTACAACAACATATTTCTGCCCTCTAACACCTTTCTATTGCATTACTTCAGAATTCTAATTTTGTCTCTATTGATATGTCTTATTAACATCTGGAAAAATATATATATTTTATTGGAAAACTATAGTTTGTTAAGCCTTGAAAGTTTTGTGGCAGAATTATTTTGCTGTGTTTCATCAGTCATTGACTACCTTATGGCATGCTTTGATTACTAGACTTCAGGCAGTCTCTTTCGTTGTATCATATTTATACACAATTAGTAAATTGTTTCATTTCCATGCCTGTTATGTGTCTGAGGTTTTGCAGTTTTTATTAAAAAGTATGCCACTATGAGTTTAAGCGTTTGATTTTAGTAACATTAGACTTATAAGTACAGAGGTTCAAAGCATAGGTATGTCCACTGGCATAAGAATAGAGTGAAAGAGGAGGGTCTGAATCAGGATCCAGGTTTGTCAGGTCGGTCACCAGAGCAAAGAGCAATCCACTGAACTGGTTTACTTCAAAAACAGAGTGGGCCTGTGCAAAGGTGAGACCACATGTGGGTGTGCACACCTCTTGTCCCCGGGTTTCTCTCCCTCTGGGCTTTTCCTTCCCTCACTTCTCTGGCCTATTGTCAGTGTTGTTTCTTTATGCTTAGGGTGAGGAAAACAAGTGAGGTTTCTACACTTTGCCTAACTGAGCCACTACCAGGTTTGCTGGCAGCTGTGGCCACATTATTTGTGAGGTGATTTTTTTTTTTGTTTGTGTTCAAAGTGACTTTTGATTCTGCTTCTTTATGTTGTTTTATATGGAGTGGCACTTTTATCTGTGTTTTAGCAGAATTGTTCCTCTGTATCCTTTATGATTTTTCCTTTTGTTTCTTTTTTAAATTATGCATAGAGTTTTTTTGTGTGTGTGAAATTAAAGCCTTTATTAACCTTATGTTGGTTTGACTGTTATTTCTGCGAAGGACACATTTTTGCAGACACTTAACAACCAGTTTCAAGTCGTGGAAATCACCGTCTTTTGGTTTTCTAACTTGGACTTCATTGCAGCACTATTACATCTTAAAGGAGATGGAATGGCGAACCAGTGTTTGGCCATAGTCATCACTGGTTCCTGTTATTTTCATCTGAGGAGCCTATGAAGCTTTGCAGAGGCTTCTGTTTAACAGTTTGTAAACCCAGCATTGGCCTTCACTCTTCCTTTGCCTTATTATTAAGAGTGGGGGTGAAGGGTGAAATAGCATTTGCATTTCATGCTTGCCTTTAGCCTAGACAAAGTGGATGTGCTGCTCTCACTGGGTACTGTTTAGTGAGTATTGTGAAACCTCAGTAAGAGGGCAATCTCCTAGGCCGTTCAACTCTCCTTCAACCCTTTAACTTACCACCTGAGTAAGGCAGTGAAGAAAGTATATGTGAAAAGGAAAAGCCATTACTCTGGGAAAGATGTAAACCTGCAAAATGTTTCAGCCCTCTTGCCATAAATGAAAATGAGTCACGGTAAAGGAAAAACCTGGCCTGGTGCCTCAGCTCTACGTTCCATGGAGTGTTTGGCTACTCTTCTAAGGGAAAGCTATACAACAGGATGGTTAAAAACGATGCAACACCTCAAGACAGAAACAATCCAGCCATCTTTTTGAGAGCTGAAATTGGGACCACAGGCTCCTTGTGGAGGTATCATCTTTCTGAAGGGATAGATAATTAAAAGTGGCATTGCCACAGACTGCTGTTCACAGGCACAACTGTAAAATTTCACTTCAATTTGCATAGGCCTAATACGAGTTATAAAACAGAATGCCATAAGCCAGGAGGGGTAGAGTACTGCTTTACAACCACAGCTACTCTTCCTTCTCAAAATAGTCCTTTTTCTTTCTTGAGGTTTTGTTGTTTCCATCGAGGCAGGGCAGAGAAGGCAGCTGGAGTCATCCCAAGGGCCTTAGTGAAATCTTCAATGGACAGATGCTCCTAGAAGAGGAGAGGGACCAGGGGGCAAAGGTCATGTTCTTTTTCAGGGTTTGCTCTGATGAGTCATACAGGTGTGGCATACAGTCAATCAAATGAAGAGCAAAAACTAACACTGTCAAGAGAGCAAGGAAAAGGATAGGGAGGAGGGGGTGTGGCATTTTGTGATTCCAGAGATTTGATCCCTGAATTTGTAACATGATGAAAAAGGGTGGTAACGTGGTAAATTGAGTTTTGCTTCCTACCAAGGTCAAGTTCACATTAGCCCTGAAATACAAATTAGGACATTTGACTTAGCTTTGTCAAGTGTTGCTTCTCCTTCTAAGCCTTAGTTTTCCTCTCTATAAAATAGAAAACATTTCTGTTTCCAATTTTTTTTGCTTTTATGAGTATGAAAATAATACTACATATGAAGGGTACTGGAAGTAAGGTACATTGTTCACCTACCTTCACTGAAACAGTGAACCTAAGCCTGACCCACAAAGTAAGCTGATGAGCCCTAGATGGGTATCTGCTCAAGTCTGGATACATAAGATTTCATTGCTATCACAGGACATATGGGTCTTGTAGCAAAAGCCCATCACCCTTGGGAGGGGTCTCCCTTCTGGGCCCTACCTTGCTTTGGATCAAGTTAATAGACTGGCAGCAAGGGAAGTCGGGCCAACTCTAGCCCCGATGGACAGAACAAAATAGCAGTCTAACTTAACAGATACTACTGTGGCACTTACAAAGACACTGGCAGATTTGAATATTCCCATTTTCAGGTAATAAAGCTAAAGTTCAAGAAAGTCAAGATCATCTGATTCCAGTACATGCTCTACTGTACCAACTGACTCTACCCTCTTTGAGTGGTTTCAGGCATACTATAAAGGCTTTTTGTCATCTTTCCCTCCCTCCCAAACCTGCAAGGTATACTATTACACTTGCTGTTGACTAGAATTTTACCATTATAGATAGCTTCATCCCTCTTGGCTTACAGGTTTGTTCCTGGTTAAAAGACAACATGTTAAACCTCATCAGTGTGTTATATTCTATTGTGAATGTATCAGCCAGATTATTTTGTAGGAGCAGGTTTTGCTTAGAGATGGTGGGAGGGTAGCAGCAGAAGGTACAACTGAGGTGGGAGAAGCATTCTAAGAGGAGAAACTAGGAAGGCCAAGGAACAAATTCAGAGTCAAATTTTGCCTAGCTGAGTAGAAGACAAAATACATGGATAAATGACTTGTACTCTGCTTCTCTCATCCTGTGAATGATCTACGAGATTAGATAGCAAAATTGTACCTTTTTACTCGTGGCTTGAAAATCACAACTGGGAATCACTACCTTTCTAGGCCTTGGGTATGTTCAGGCATAATATGAAAGAACTGACTGAAAGGACCTTTGTTTCCAGCTCTGAGACGATATGACAGTGATACTATTTAAGGCAAACTACATACCCTCAAGGCACCCTCATAAGTGCCCCAAATTACAGTTGCCATAAAACGGCATCTCCTAGCCTTCATCTCTGCTTCCCCAAGCATCAAGAGGTGGGGACAGAGCAGAGGTGAAAGCAGTGGGTTTCCTTTAACACAGCTGCTCTACTAAAGTAGTTGCCCGGGGGAACGTTTTATTGACCCCCACAGAAAGCCCTGAATTGAACAGCTTGGGAAACAGCTATAGGTGGATTTCAAGCTCAGAGGGTCTGATGCTCCAGTTCGCTCTAAATTGTCATTAGATTTTCCTCCCACCCCAGGCATTCTCTCCTCAAGTCTCCTGGGAGCTGGATGCTGGGAACCTTCCCCACTCCCCGAAGCCGAACGGTGGAAGGCCTTGTTTTGGAAGAAGAGAGTAAATATGAATGATTTGGGCATCAGTGGGTGGGGAAGAACTGCCGTACCCCAAGTCTGTTTGTCGCACCCTCCCCCCAGGTTCATCACAGCTGTGGCTGCTGTGTCCTGTCTCTTCAAGTGGCTCCACGGTGCCCTCTCTGGTCTAGCCAGGCTGGCTCCTCACCTTGTCAAGACTGCTGGACTCTGACCCCTCATGTTAGATAGCAGGGACTGCCCATCCCAGTGGACTTATATCTTTGCATTGGTCCTATTCTTGAACCCTGTCATCCTGCCAGCTGATTACCAGCCTCACCCATGCCCGCATCCACCTCCGTGTGGTTTACTCCCCAGTAATCAAACACTTAGATTACCCTCTTGCTGCTGCCTGAAGCCAGACACACCGCTCCACTGTTGTCACTGGCTCACCTTCCAAGTTTGGAGCAGCCAGAGAGGCCTGAAAACCTCTCCTACCTTCCCCACTTGGCACTGAATTCTCAGCTCTCCCAAAAGAATGTATGCTACTCTGGTGATAAAAAATCAGCAACAGACAACTGATTTTTTAAAAAGAATCTAAGCCTTCTGTGACTGCTTCTACCATGGTGGGGCTGCCTAGACACCGAGTCTGTCTGTTCCATTCAAAATTAGCAATCTGTTTCGTCCTCCGGTCAATCCACTGGTTCAAAAGCATTGGCTGCCCTTTGCTTTAGAAATAACTTCCTTTATGCCGCATGACATGATGGTAACAGTGGGACTCAGAAGAGCTGGTTCTTGCTCTGGCTTTGCAACCAACTAGTTATATGACGTTAGGCAAGTCATGTCCCCTCTCTAGACCTGTTTTCTCAGGCGTAGAACAGGCGATGATAGTAACAGCTTTCGTTTGCAGAGTACCTTCTGTGTACCAGGAGCTGGGCTCAGCTCGTCACTCACACTGGGATCATCCCAGTGTTACAGTGAAAACACAGGTGTCTCCTAACCTTCCAGCCACCCCACAGTTGGAGGATCCAGGAGAGAATGCATGCATGTGGTCTCCAAGGTAAAAGGCAGGACTGAAATGTTCTGAGAACAATACACTTACACACATAGAGCCCAAACCCTTAACAGACTTTGATGTTCTAGAAGAAACTACGTATCTCTCTTCTGCAGATTCCTTAATGCATTTGTAAGACTTCTTTATGGCTATACACAGAGTAAATTTTCTCTCCTCTCAACATCCCTAAGCTAGATTTGAAGTCTATTTTGGATCTTCACGAAGTGAGAATGAATATTAGAAAGCACTTTTAACAAGCTCTTCCTGCTGTGCTCTCTCCCCACGTGATCGACACAGGCCTTACACTGCAGTTACCAGATAGATTCATGTCTCTGCCCCGGTGTTCCTCTGAATTGCCTGCCCACTGAACATGTGTCTCAACCTGGATGTCTTCCAGGTGCCTCAAAGGATGTAGCTACCACTAAATTCATGACTGCCCCACCCCTAAGCTCAGTCTGACCCAGGGTTTTCTGTCGGAGGATGACACTATTTTCCCGTCTCTTACACTCTTTATCCAGTAACTAACACGTGTCATTGATTTCACTTCCTAACTACTTCTCTAAGCCATCTCCTTCTCTCCACCCTCTCCATCATGACCGAGTCTAGGTTTCCACCTATCTCTCAGCCTGACAGCAGTAACACTTTCCTAACTGGTCTCCCTATGGCTGCTCTTGCCACCTCCTAGTCTGCTCTACACTGAACAGCCCTAGTGATCTTTCTAAAATGTAGATCTGACTGTCACTCCCCTGCTTCAACCATAATGCTACCCTTCACTTTCAGGACAGACAATATGATCCCTAGCGTGGGGTAGAAGGTACCGCCCAGCTCAGCCCCGCCTCCCTCCCAGCTCTCAACGCCGCGGCCACTCTGGCCACCTTGTGGCTTTGCCCCACTGTGCTTTTTCCCTGTCTCTGGCTTCACGTTTGCTCTCCCTTCTCCAGGAATAACTCACTTTGCCTCAGTAATTCCTATTCACCTTTCAGAAGGAAATCTCTGACTAAATCAGGCTCTTCTTTGTAATACTCTTCTTGGCCCCTATACTTCACCTCTCTGGCATTTGTCAGCCCTGAAATTAAATGATAGTGTAATCAGACTTTTCTGATCTGTCTCCCAAGGAATGTAAGCTGGCATGAAGGCGGGACCCAGTCTGTCTTGTTCACCGGGGAATCCTCAGTGCCTAATCACTTGCGGGGCCCAATCTGGGGGTCAACTAGGGTTGACCAACAAATGGACAAGCCACATCTTCTTTGTCCTCTTTCAAGAGCCTGACCCACCTCCTTCCTGCTGGGGTCCACACACTCAGGGAGCTCCTCCACAGGCTTGTTCACCAGCTGCTCCAGGGGAAAGATGGGCAGAGGCCCAGAATTGAGGTTGCTGTTGGCATAGAACATATCCACTTTGGGGCTTGTGACCTCCTAGGGAAGAAAAGGAAACCACTGGTCACTTTAGTTGGTATGTGGCTACCTCCCAGGCTGCCTTTCTCTCTGAAGTCAACATTGGTTCTAGGGCAACACCTTCAAGAAGCCTCCCATGACACATCCCACCCCTCCACACATACATTGATAAGAGCGCAACACACTGGGGAGGACCCATGAGCTCGTAGCTTAGTAGTCTGTAGCAGACCAAAGGCAGTTGGTGCAAAATGACTATTTTGTCAATGACTTATTAACTTCTTCGTGGCTTCCCCCAGAGTTGGAGATCTAGCATAGATATTTATGACCCTCTCTCTCTTATCTGTTATGAAATTGTCATCCATAAATTCTCTTAGCCTTGACCCATCTATACTTGCCAATCTGCACTGTCAGTCCAACAAGAACAGTTTATTGCGTGCCACTGGGTTCTAAACCATCTTTTGATTATCCCAGTGTGTTGGTGAAACTGCTCTCAGGTTCTGGGGACATTTCTGTAGAGTTAACTCTGTCTTGTTTACCCTATAAGCCCTTAGAGAACTTCTCAAAGGAAAGGCTTTGATTTCATATTCCCATATCCCAGGCCTACAGGCTAAATACATTTCTGTTAACTCACTGCAAGATCGACGGAGTTGCAATTCTCCCTGGAGAAGGGATCCCAAGGGTGACAACGTGTAGAGAAATCATTATTTCTCAAAAAAGTGTAGTCCGTGGACTAACTATATCAAATCACTTGGACCTTTTATTTAAAACAGGCAGATTCCTGGGTGCTAACCCAAAGTCTACAAACCAGAATCTTTGGGAATGGGGCCTTGGAATCTGCATTTTAATATGCCCCCCATCACCCAGACTTGTATGCGTGATAGAATTTCACTAGGAAATGGAAGAAATAAAATTTCTAGAACCACTGGAGTTAAACAGCAAGAAGATCTCCATGAGAAGTAGGGAGAAATGGGGAGGAAAGCACAGGACACTGGCGACTTCTCTAGAGCATTCTCGGCTCCCACGGGCCTGACTGCCAGCTGACCACTGCAGGCCCCAGCCGCCCTGGCCCAGACTCACGGTGCTGATCTGGCTCCAGTCCGGAGAGTTGTTCAGCTCTGCCTTCAGGTCCTCATAGGATTTGGCATTCTGCATATAAAGTAAATAACAGATTAAACCTGGGTCTCAGCAGAGGGGACAAAAGGCCATTTTCCCTCAGGAGTGGAAAGAAGGCTGCTCTGGAGCCTGGTGGTAAGGGAAAGAGGCAGCTCAGGCTGAGGCTGGAGGGGGTTCCCTGAAAAGGGAAGTCGGATGGTGACAATGGGGATCCAAGGGGCTGCCAGATCAGAAGGGGCAGGGCAGGCTGTTTATTGGTCCGTGCTCAGCCTGGCATAGGAACCCGGTGGGCTCCTTCCTGAGCCTAGAGGGAGCCCTGCCGCAGAGGAGTGAAGGGACCATGGCTCCCTGAGAAGCCCCGTCTCCATATCCCTGGGGCCGGCACCGAGTGTGGCACACCAGGAGTTCCTTACGCTGAATGAATGAATGAGGCTGAGACAGAAGCCAGCACAGACTTGAGGCGAGGAAGGGGCTACCAGGGTTACTGACTCGGGGCACTGAAGCCGGCTGGGGAAGATCTGGCATCTAGATTTGCTGCCGACATTTGTTTGACTCCACCAGCCCATCAGCCAAAGAATTAAAAAAAAACTCATTTGTTGTGCCAATTCAGAGTACCTGGGGCCATCAGGACAGGCTCGGTCTACCCTGGCATTTCTCCTTCCTGCAGAAAACCTTTCCTGAAGTTCATTTTGAGGACCCGCCCTCCGCTTCCCTCTGTGTTCAGGAAACATCTATGGAAGCCTGATGTGCAGTCTCTCTGGTAAGGACCGCACGAATGACCTATTTTGCTTAGAATTTAGTGCCTGGAAGCCATTTGTCTGTCAGAACTGACATATTTCCTTTCAGTGGCGGGAGCCACTGGCGCGGTCTCATAGAAGGTTGCTGTGGGCCTGAGAACGTTCTCTGCCTGCGCTGTCCAATACAGTAGCCACAGGCCACGTGTGGCTGCTGAGCGCTTCAATTTTGGCCACTGAGGAGCTGAATTTTGATTTTGTTTAATTTTAAATAGTCCGTACAGCTCTAACCTTCAATATCCAGCAGTTTTGAGCTAAGTATACACACAGACAAGACACTGCAGTTAGCCTTGTTTTTTGTTTTTGTTTTTTTTTTTTGAGACAGAGTCTCACTCTATTGCCTGGGCTAGAGTGCCGTGGCATCAGCCTAGCTCACAGCAACCTCAAACTCCTGGGCTCAAGCAATCCTCCTGCCTCAGCCTCCCGAGTAGCTGGGACTACAGGCATGTGCCACCATGCCTGGCTAATTTTTTTTCCTATATATTTTTAGCTGCCCAATTAATTTCTTTCTATTTTTAGTAGAGAGGGGGTCTCCCTCTTGCTCAGGCTGGTTTTGAACTTCTGACCTTGAGCGATCCTCCCGCCTCGGCCTCCCAGAGTGCTAGGATTACAGGCGTGAGCCACTGCGTCCGGCCTAGCCTTGATTTTTGATAGACTTCTTCCCTCTCTCTCAACAGAGGCATCATGGTCTTACTACAGCCTTTTTATTCTGAGCCCCCTGGAAACCCGTTTATAAATAAGCAAGTCAGGTGTCCCAAAGGGACAAGAAAGGCCTGTGGGAGTCAGCCCTGCCTTCAGGGCTATGCCACAAAGAAGCCACCTAGAGAGGGACGTGCTGGGCTGGGACTACTCACACTCCACTTGAAGGGATCCCAAGCTAGGAACCAGCCCGTGAAGGTGGGGGGCTCATAGCCCTGCTTCACCACAATGATGGGGGTCTCAGGGTCACGGCCACCAGGGTGGGTCTTGATGTATTCCTGCACGGTGGTGGCTGCGGCCTTCTTCTCCTCCTCATTGGCGTGCTTCCCGATCCAGAAGAAAATCTGTTGCACATCCCGGGAGCTCAGTCAGTCCTTCCTGTGCTCCTCGGCCCACAGGCCTCTGCCTCAGTTCATCCCAAATGTCCAACCGTGGAGCCCTGACCCTGCCACTACGGAGCCAAATGACCCAGGACAGGCCCCACTGGCCTTGATTTTGCAGGTGGGAAATGAGATGGTTGGACAGATGCCCTCTACTTGGATATTCTACAAATATGTGTGATTTCCAGTCTCTCCAGAGCCCAAGATTCTTTTTCTTTTTTTAAATAGAGATGGGGTCTCACTCTTGCTCAGGCTGGTCTTGAACTCCTGCCTTCAAGTGATCCTCCCAACTCGGCCTCCCAGAATGCTAGGATTACAGGCGTGAACCACCGCGCCCAGCCCAGAGCCCAAGATTCTCAAAATCACTCCTGCTGCCACATGAAATTCATAAGACTTTCAGAGAAAAAAGTTCTGCCTGCCCCGCGGCCCCTCTAAGCACATTCCTTCCCACCTTCCTTCTTTTTCTTAGGCTCCTGGTGTTCATACCATTCCCAGGGAGAAAGCACATGAGGGCCAAGAAAATGCTAACAGTTACCTAACCCTAAAGCCACTGTTTCTTGGTCCTGGGGATTGAAGTGGATGATGAGGGGTTCCCCAGGCCCTCCTTCTTACCTGGTCCCAGACATCTAGCAAGAACACGTCATCCTCTTCCAAGTCATCCTGATTGAAGTCGGGAATCTCTGTGGCCAGGAAGTGCCCGGTCTGGTTGGAACATTCAAAGAGCCGGGGGGTGATGACCAGGTTTTCTTCTTGCAGTCTACAGGATGGAGAGAAGATGGTGTTGGCAGGAGAAAGGTGAGGGGGAAGGAGAATCAAGGACTAGAGCTCTGAGGGGGGACTCTGGCATGGAAAGGCCATCTCCTAGCAAATGCTTTGTCTTCTCATTGACAGAAGGGTCTCCTTTTGTCCCAAGAGTGCTCTAAGGGAGGAATTCTCACTGCTTTTCCAGAAATGCATTCCAGTTGCTCTTCCATAGCCCTGTGAGGAGGTTCTTCCTGATACCTTTCCTCTATCCCTCCTGCTGTTACTGTAGCACCTGCCCTTTTGCTTTTGAACTGGGGAATAGAATCATTTGAGGCTGGGCATGGTGGCTCACGCTTGTAATCCTAGTACTCTGGGAAGCCAAGGCAGGAGGATCACTTGAGCTCAGGAGTTCGAGACCAGCCTGAGCAAGAGCGGGACCCTGTCTCTACTAAAAATAAAAAAACTTAACCAGGTGTGGTGGCAAGCGCCTGTAGTCCCAGCTACTTGGGAGGCTGAGACAGGAGGATCACCTGAGCCCAGGAGTTTGAGGTTGTGGTGAGCTGGGCTGACACCACGGCACTCTAGCCCAGGCAACAGAGCAAGACTCTGTCTCAGAAAAAAAAAAGAAAGAAAGAAAAGAAAAAGAAAAATCATTTGAAAGAGGGTTTATGGCTAGTGCTCCTCAGCATCCCAGGCCTGTGTCAATACCTAAAGGCAGGGACTGGGCTCTGGCACGTTCTTCCTGAAAGGCAAACCTATAGCCCTGTCTCT
>CAUYMX010110143.1:0-26329 GCA_963573855.1 Lepilemur septentrionalis
GCCACCATGCCCGGCTAATTTTTTCTGTATATATTTAGTTGACCAATTAATTTCTTTCTATTATTAGTAGAGACGGGGTCTTGCTCTTGCTCAGGCTGGTTTCGAACTGCTGACCTTGAGGGATCCGCCCGCCTCGGCCTCCCAGAGTGCTAGGATTACAGGCATGAGCCACCGCTCCCGGCCAACACATTTGAAATTTTTAACAAATCAGAATTTTGTTGACATGAAGGCTGCCATCTTTTTGCTCCTTAAGTGCAAAAAAATTTATTTCTAGATTTATGAATACCAATTAAAATAATCAGTCTAATTCATTCACTTTTCATTTCTGTATCATCTATTTTCTTCCAATTACCTTTGTAAACACACCTGCCTTCAGCATTAATTTGCTCATAAACTATAAAGAGTAAAACTTGAAACAATTTTGAAAAAATGAAGAATACTCTTACAACATCCTTTTAGCAAAACAGAATGGTCTGGGTTCTTACTGCAAAGTATTTCCTGAATGACTAACTGTATGAGAATACCATATTTTCTTTTTGTCCTTAGAAATGAATTGTTCATTCATCGATTAGGGGGGAAATTTCACCTAGTATATTGTCCTCTGAAGACTCGTACCTGAGATTTCACTTCTCTGGTCATTTTTACCATCATCGTTAGAACCTAGAGAGCTGCTGTCTCTTTGCAATTCATCTTCTGTTTCACATAATAATACTTTCCTCTGTCAGTTTCCTTTTCTTTGCCATTATGGGCAGAAAGTGGATAGTTTTATATCCTCACCTGTGTTCAGTCTTTAAAAAGACTGCAAATATGCTATCTCCATACTTCTCTTATTCCCTACTTTTAAATAATGCCATACTTTGGGCAACACAATACGAAAAGTAAAACTTGATGCAGTAGTAATGATTGATTGATTGAATTCTTTTCAGGCAATGTCATCATTCTTCTATTTTCTTATTACTGTCATTTTTTTAAAGGCATAGTTGGAAATAATTAAAAACCAATGCTATGGTCATTCCCAGCAAGGTGAAATAGCAAAATGGAAAAAAAATAGGATCATTAAGATTCCATAATGTGATATAGATTTACACAAAATCCAGTGGAACCACATGGTAATTGGAAGGTAGAATGGGTTTTATTCTATTAAAGAAAAATAAGTAAATTTTCTCTTGGTTTTTTTGAAGAATAAAAGTCATGAAATCTTTTTACAAACAGTTAAGAACTCAAAAATAAAATTGGATGGGGTGGGTCTTGATGGTATACTGAAGGTTAAGGCAGGAAGGTATTGTACCACGTCATCTCCTTCCCAGGTTCATGAAGATTCAGGGTGAGGCCATTGACTAATGAGGCAGGTGCCGAATGAATGCTTCACTTCAGACTGTTAAATAATGAACACTGGTTAAAAATGAAAATAGTCATATTAACAGTGGTTGTTCAGAAATAATTTTGAAATTTCATGTTGTATTTTCATATGTCCTATATTTCAATATCCGTTTAACATAAGAGAAACTGAGATGAAAGTAGCTTACCTGAGGTCAATTAAATGAAATATCCCGATCCTAGGGGCACTGCATGTATTCATTCAATAAACAGTTACAGATTGTCTACAATATGATGGGGACTGTTATTAGGTAGGGAATGTAGATACTTTAAAAATGGGTTAAATAGGCCGGGCGCAGTGGCTCACACCTGTAATCCTAGCACTGTGGGAGGCCGAGGCGGGCAGATCGCTCAAAGTCAGGAGTTCGAAACCACCCTGAGCAAGAGCAAAACCTCGTCTCTACTATAAATAGAAAGAACTTAATTGGCCAACTGAAAATATATAGAAAAAATTAGCCGGGCATGGTGGTGCATGCTTGCAGTCCCAGCTACTTGGGAGGCTGAGGCAGTAGGATTGCTTGAGCCCAGGAGTTTGAGGTTGCTGTGAGCTAGGCTGACGCCACAGCACTCACTCTAGCCCGGGCAGCAGAGTGAGACTCTGTCTCAAAAAAAAAAAAAAAAAAAATGGGTTAATTAGAAAAGAAAGTATTCCAAGAATATACTACTTGCGGACAATATCAGTTTTGCAAACAATAAGTCTCTAACTTTAAAAATGGATCTTTAGAAAACTACTCACTGACCAAAATGGTTAGTTGCACAACTTTCACTTTCCTTGCTGATTTTATCCCTACCATCTCTTCTTTACATGGCACACAGTATCAGGTATAAATGCACCCATATGCTTTTTTCCCTTCAACTGACTGATAGATTCATAACTTATTTTGTTCCATATAGATTTTAGTGGGCACACAAAAAATGAGTTCAATACAGCAACATAAACTAAAAAAAAGGAAAAAAAATTGGTAAAATTATACAGAAACCTAACTTAAACCAACATAAAAAAATAGGTGTTTTAATTTTAAACAATCATATGGCACCTTGGAAAGGGCAGAGATGCAGATCAACCATGGGAACAACTGGAACCAGGGCCCCAAGTAACACCCCATCTTCCTGCAGTCTCTGTTTTGCTCTGCTTGTCAGTTTCATTCTCATTCACATAGATTGTTTTTTTTACACAAGGCAGAAAACACAGTTACTCACAGAAAAGCTAGGTTTTTCCTAGCTCTCTGGGTTTCTATCTGCCTATTCTACGGAAGGCTCTAACTGGCCTACCTTAAGTCAGTCACCAATCTCTGATGCAAATATTAACACCTATGGCCACAGTCAAAGCCTAGAAAAGGGACTATGATTGGCCCAGTTTGGATTATATATCCACCTATGTAGTCAAGGGTTTATCCGTGTACCGATTAACTGTAGCCAAGGAGCAGGGTCATGTTACACAAAATGGCTACTCCTGTAAAAACCAATCAAGGAAAGATTTACCAAAAAAAACCACTCGTTGTTCCAGGAAGGCAATTTCAAAGCTATCCATGATAATAAAGTAAAATAAATTAGTGATGACAATACAATCAAAGCCATAAGTGGAGCACATGTTTTCCCACACAGAGCATTTCACTAATTCAACCAACTGTTCAGATTAGGGGTAGGGAAGGAAGTTCATATGGAGAAAAACTCAACCTCTACATTGCCTCCTCCTCCTCCATGCTGGTTATGACACCAGCACTGTTGAAGGCTCAACTTCAGGACCAGCATTTAATGGGGGCTGTCTCAGCCCATTAGTGTTGCTGCAAAGGAACACCCAAGGCTGGGTAATTTACAAAGGAAAGAGGTTTATTTGGCTCAGCATCTGCATCTGGTGAGGGCCTCAGGCTGCTTCCACTCATGGCAGAAGGTGAGGGGGAGCTGGCTGAGCACAGCGAGAGAGGAAGACGTGAGGTGCCAAGCTCTTTCTAATAACCAGGTCTTGCAGGAACGAATACAGTGAGAACTCACTCATTATTTCGAGGACATTACCAACCCATTCATGAGGGGTCTCCCCCCCCCCACCAAACACCTCCATTAGGCCCCAGCTCCAACCCTGGGGATCAAATTTCAACATGAGGTTTGAGGGGGCAAACATCAAAACTATAGCAGGGGTCATGCGGAATTGAGAACAGTCAGTAATAGCCACATCATGATGGTGCAAATAGATGAACTATCCAAGTAGAAATGAATCTCTCCAAGTCACCTTGACCCCAAGACTCTAAATCAAGCCTTCAGTCCATGAGGCCAGAAGAGAGCTGGGGTCCTGGCTGAGTTCCCGTCAGCTGCCCACAGGAAGAGCAGTCTACAGTCACCTCTGAAGTCCAAGAAAAGATTCAGCAATGTCCCTTATCCCCTCTGTCACTCAGCCTTGTCTGTGGCTGTCCCTAGACTATGGTGGTCTTGTCATTGCCTAAATTTGCTCCTAAAATGTAAGTATTAAGGGTAATAAACTCCCATTTGATCAAAATCCAAGCAACCAAAAAGTTCGAATAATCAGAAATGGTCTCATTTATTGTCTAAAAATGATTGATATCACAAATTAATCTTAAATTAATTTTAAATCATCCAAGTAATGTTATATTTTATGAACATATTAAGTATTATGTATAATTTTATATATTCTAATTATTTTTAAATTGATGGATTTACATGGATTTATTTATATCTGTATAATATATAATATGTTTTTATATATTATATATTTTTAATATATATTTTTACTATGCATTCACTTATTATTAGATTTCTGACAGACTCCTTGAGGACAGAAACCATGCTTATTTTATTGATTGCTCTAGTGTAAACTCCAAGTACAGTGCCTGGCACATTATAGGTGCTCAATAAAAACTAGTTGAATAAATAGATCCTTTGTAAAAACCAATCATAAAATTATTGCGTGTAGCCAAATGTGATAGCAAAGTCCATGGATATACATCAGAATTTTCAAATTCCTATTGATTAATCTCTAAATTGTTGAATTTTTATTGAAGCATTGTATTTTTAAAATAGAAACATGTTTTTAAACTCCTTACCCTTCTCTATATTATAGAAGTTATTAAAAAATGAGAGTATAATAAATCCTTGGTTGTATTAGGGGATCCCTTTAAAAATGAGCTTTGCTAGATGTATTAAGGTACAAGTGAATATTTAGAAACCCTGATGATTAGAAACAATTTCTACTAATAAAGGAAATGAGCAAATCCCTTTTTGCAATATAAAGAGATGCATTCTCTGCCCTTCACTACAGGTTCATGACTATATGGAGAGTCTCTCTCCTCCTGGCTGGGCCTGCTTTCAGGAAGGACTTGAGCTCTTCTTCATATGCCATCTAATTCTTCATATGCCACCTTGCTGTACCCAAAGGGCCAGGACATCTTATGCAAATCAAATTCAAGAGGCTAGGAGAATTACACAGATTCAAAAATGTTCAAACCAAACCCCAACACTGAGCCTAGATTCATTATACTCCGCTCATCTCTTCCACTCCAGGTAAAATTTTACAGTTCTTGCAAACAAGCTGCCTTACCTCAACTCACTTTGTTCCTAATCCTCCTTACCTATATCCACCCCCCCACACACACACACAAACACACAGACGCACACACCTGCACAACTGCTCATTCCTAGAACTATCAGAAACTATTCTGCTTTATAAGCTGCTCTGTGATGCGTAGTCCCATCCTCATGACTAGAACTAATAGCTAAATTTCCTAAATCTTTTCACCAGGAACTAGATCCCCTTCTAGAGACTTAGTATCTGAAAAACCTCCTCTAAGAGGCAACGCTCACCAATTTCAACTTTGGAATTGTCCCACGAAAAGGACATTAGGTTTCTCATGGAATTGTTGATTAGAAAGCTTTCAACTTATATATTCCCTGAGACTCTGGCCTAAATTCCACATTCCAAAGAAGAAATAGTTTCTTTTCTTAAAGCTCCTGAGCATATTTTATATTAGATTAATCAATATTCATTTAAGAATTAATTACCTTATAATAGCTAACGTTTATTAGATACTCACTATGTGTTGAATGCCTTACAAGGATTATCACATTTACCCCCGACTACATGCCTAGGTGTTACTATTTTCCCCATTTAACATATCTCTGTTTAACAAACTGCAGTTTGTGGTGGTTAAGTAACTTGCCCAAGGTCACACAGCTAGGAATTTGCAAAGTTGGGATTCAAACCCAGACCTTTGGACTCTAGGACCCATGGTGATCCTAACCAAATCTAAAAGAATGAATGAAAAGTGTGTTCAGCCACATGCTCCCATACTTAGGTTCCCACTACCACAAAGACCTAGGTAGCTCTCCTACCCTCGGAGAAGATCACCTCAACTCAGCAGAGAAGTCCCTTATGGATGAAGTTTGCACACCCATATTGTTCATCCAAGGTCTGGAACTGACATCAAAGATGAAACTGGCCTATCACATTGTTTTCTGCATGGGACAAAAATGGAAACTAACAGATTATTGTCTACACACATTTGAATGCAAATGCCATATATTTCCAGGAATCATCCCAAATCTTACAATGTTTAGTTGTTTTAGTTTGTGTGTGAGTTTGAATACATACAAAGTATTAAATTTCAGTGAGCTCTTGCTATAGCAGGTATCTGACCTCTAATGCTCACTCTCTTCCTGGTATAAACAGTCGCGATACCATCCTCATAACATTCTCCCTGGGGGAGGCCACAACTGGCAGGTCAGCATGTCCAAAGGCCTAGGCATGAGTCTCTCCAGCACTCGTGAGACTCCAGCACTCGTGAGAATATCTCTGGGGAATCAGTCTCTTACTCCTCCCCGCTACACTAAAGGCATTCTTCCCTTTCCCTGTTGCTCTTTGCCCACTCTTCTTCTCTTCTTTGTCTTTTGTTTATTTATTTTTTGCAACCCAGAATTCAAATCATTATAACGTTTTGTAGTTTTGTCATACAAAGGTGACTCAAACTCCCCTCAAGACCAGGCTAACTGTTTCCATGGAATAACTTAATCTATATCCTTTTCAGATTCTAAATTAGACAACAAACTATAAGCCATTTTCAGATAAAAGGCAAAATCTAAGAGGCCAGGACTGACAGCTACACAGGAACCATGGTAGAAGAGACAATTAGTTTTTATGAGTTCTAAATCCTTTAAAAAATAATTAAATCTGAAGAATAACTAAACTACATATTCCACATGATATTGTAGCCCTTCAAAAGTTTCAAAGATTTTGCTTAATTTATAAGAAAATTTTATTTTTATATAACGCCATTTTAGGTGAGATGTGGTGATTTTATGCAAAGCCCCTGGTAAAGGTTTAAATAATTTTGTGAATCTTTTGGTAATCATATTAGGTTTTTGTATATTCTAATTTATTAATAGAGGGAAAACGAAGCACATTCTTTTGATCGCTGAAGGAAAAGAGAATTTTTTAAGTACAATTCTTAAGAAAATAACCAATTTCCATTTTTCTAGGGTATCCATTTTTATGGAACAACCCTAATTGTGAGTCAGGCCATAAAGGCATGTTTTACTAAATTTGAGCCTCATCTCCTTTAGGGAGCTAGTCTGAAAACTTGAATCTCAAGAGACCATTTGAAATTAGAGCTGCTTATATGTGATTTTTTCAATCTGTTAGAATGATCTTTTACTTAGAAGTAGACTGTCTATCTAATTTTTTCTCTTTTAATCCGTTATTCACCATCATTTCTCCCAATCCCCCTAAAACTCTCTCACTGACCATGCCCACCAAATATTAAAAATGAAATACAGTGATTTCTGAGCACGAAGATGCCTAAACTATACTTTCCCAACCTACAGTCACCAGTATTTGACATTCTACTATTAGCATTTTTTGGTCTATTAGATTCAAAGTTCCATAAGTTCAGAGACAGTATCAGCTTCTAATGATACTTACATGTAAGGAGTGCTTAGCACAGTGCCTGACACACAGCAGGTGCTCAATAACAGTTTGTTGAATAACAAAAGAAAACCTTTTAGGTTTCTTGTCATGACTTAATCATGCAAACACCTTCAGGGATGATATAGTCTGCATATCCGTCACTAGTGCTTTAACTGACTTGGCCAAAATATTTAAATGTCACCAGGTGCCACAACCATGTTATTCCCCTCCCCATAATGTACTCAGTAGCTACCATGAAATTCATTTTCCTGATGCTTTTCTGACAGCAGGTGTCATTGGAGGGGAGGGAGAGGATGTTTGTGAGGCACAGGGTAACTTGGGAGGGAGCACTGTACAGGGGAAAACCAATCAGAATAATGGTTTTCATTTACTGAATCTTAACTAGGTGACAAACATCTCATTGAACCTTTATGTCAGCATTATGAAGTTATTTCTGTTTGTCACATAAGGAAA
The DNA here is from genome assembly GCA_963573855.1 of Lepilemur septentrionalis. Taxonomy (NCBI): domain Eukaryota; kingdom Metazoa; phylum Chordata; class Mammalia; order Primates; family Lepilemuridae; genus Lepilemur; species Lepilemur septentrionalis. The sequence continues at coordinate 7,763 of CAUYMX010110143.1, forward strand.
CTGAGGCTTATAGACATTAAGGAGCTTCCCCAAGGTCATGCAGCTACCACATGGCAAGGCTGAGCTTTGAAACAGTTCTCTGACCCCAGAGCCTTGTCTCTGGCCAAAGTGCTTCTGGTCTTTGCCTCCTGCAAGGGGCATTTGGTTCTCTACCCAGGGTGAGGTGGGGCTAGAAGCATGGAGGAGTGTGAGCGGGTGGAGCCACAAGACAAGACCCTCATCTACATTTTAACATTGTTTACAGCAGAAATGCTATTAACAGTCTAGAGTTTAATTATCTAGTTTTGCTCCTTCTAAATGAATGTCACTTGGGATCAACCCCTGATATTAGACAACACGCTCACCCTTGGAGGCTCATAACTAAGCCCTCGAATTTGCGCAGGAAATACCACTGGTCCTGAGATTTAGAACTATTTTAGCAAATATATGTTCACCATAATATGAGAATCATGTGTCCCCTACCTTTAAGTATAACTCAGCTGCTTACTCCAGCTGCTTCCCAGTCTTCTGAGCAAGCAATGGGCAAATGCTAGAAAGCTACGTGTGTGCAAGGCAGCATGTTCAAGGCGTCCCATGCTGTCCACGTGGATGCCGAGGCTTCAAACCAGGCCAGCCAACATTGGGAAGAGACCCAGAAGCAGAGAAGCGTGACTTCCTGCACAGTGAGACAAAACACACCAAGCATGACTCTTGTTATCAGTGGAGCTGGTCCCGGGAGTTGATTTGCATGAAGGTTTGAGTCTGAAGAAACAGAGGAAGGGAGTGGGATCTTAGAGGAAGGACAACAGAGAGAAGAATGTGGTGTGTGTTGTCGGTTCTAGCTCCTCATCTCAGCTCCATGGACTCAGTCTGAACTCTGTGGAGAGAGGCAGGAACTGAAGGAATGGTTTTCCTGAGGAACTCTTGGGAGGCAGGAGGCAGGAGCCGCACTGCTTAGAGGCTGGAGCTGGAGCGTGACGGCCAGCTAAAAGGAAAAGCCCCTCTCCTGTGTTGAGTTGCACACAGCAGCACTCTCACTGCGAGGGCTCTGGGGGACATGCTCTGCCCTGGCACGCTGAGGACTGGCAGCCTGAAGGGCATCAAGGGAGCTCCGTCCCGGGCAAAGGTGTCAGTGCCCACAGGGATGGCGGAACCATTGAATTCCTTCAACAGAGCCTGAGACCAGCAGAGAAGCTGTAGCAAAATCATGTGAGGACATTGGGGATGAGCCCCCTTTACGTACCCCCAAGGCCTTCTGCAAATAAATAGGTGAAATCCCAAAGGTGCTACAGATCTTGGTTTGGAGGTAGTTGAAAGAGCCAACGTGCTTTGAATAATTACTCAAAATGTGACCCAATATAAAATGTGACTCAATACAAAAGCTTGTATTGTTAGGAAAATGAAATTTTATGCTCCTGAAAATGAACTCTGAGCATCACAGACCCATTCATGGAAAACGGCCTGGACTCTCTCACTTCATTCTCATATTTCTTATCATCTCCAGCCACTTTCTATCATCCTGGCCTTTCTCCCTCACTGGTTCTTGGTGACCCACACCCCACTCTTCCCAGAAGATGGATGCACTGGGCTTCCCCTGCTGTGCCCTTTCTCTCTCTTGAACACCGCTTACTCTGGGTTAGCCTTCCCCACCTCGGGGCGGGACTCTCTCAAAAGGAGCCCCACTGCTCCACGCAGCTTTGCCCTGCCTCTCCACAAGAGGAGTTAAACAGCGAGAAAAGCTCTCTGCACAGTAAGGTTTCGTGAAGGCAGACAGTGAGTAACCGAGACCCTCCGCATACATACAAAACAAAGACGTCTGTAGTTTACATGATACATGCTTCTAGGGTAAAGGAAAGTATATTACAAACATGAATGACACTTTTAGAGCAACATATTGTATATATCATAATTCCTAACATTGTAAAACAAGAATGTTAGAAGTCCCCTAAAGAGGGAAGAGACCATCTGTGGGTTTATGACATGAAGCAGATGGAACAGCATCTGAGAAGGGCTTAAAAGTTTCTCTTCCAGATATAGTTATCAATTCAATCAACGCTTGAATCGTCTAAAAAGGGAAGGGTGTTGTCAAATCCTCAGGCGACATAGCATTCAGGAGGCACCATAGAAATCACAGGGTCCATCAGAATCGACTCCACTGATTGAGCGTCAACGATGTGCTCGGCATGAACATCGTTACTGGTTGTCAAGTGTAACCCTGTATCCTACCCACAGCACGCTGAGCTTTTTCCTTCCTACTTTCTCCCTGATGTCACTATGCCCATTATTGTCTAGTACAAGATTGTTTTGAAGTTTTTGCACAGTCTTCAAATGGAAATACTAAAAAAAAGTAAGCAAATAATCCTGCCCTTTTAACAAAAGACACTTTGTAAAGAGAGTGCTATAAACGTAGACTGCGGCAACGTTAAAGCACAACAGCTACTAAGTGTAGCATGGGCCCCCTGAGTGAGTCTGGAGAGACCTTGGTATCTGCATTTTAACATACTCCACAGGTGATTTTTGTGCACACTGACACTTGAGAACTGCCCCAGAATATTTCAGTTTACTGTAAAAATATGAAAAAATGCTCCACAAACACTATGTTATTATGTCCCTTGTGCAATCTTGGAGGTTGAAATTAATAAATCAGAATATTTGTTGTTTTGTTTGTGGCGTTTTGTTTTTGTTGTGTTTTATTTTTTGAAAAAGAGTGAAAAATATGTAAAATGGTTCAAGAGGAAATCATACATGACAAAGATCTAAGGAAATGAGTTATACATTTATTCCAACAGGGAATTAGTACGGTAGGGCTTACGCAGTTTTATAACCTGGATTAAGCCTGTTCTATGGCATCATCCAATTAGAATTTGTGAGAGAAGAACTACTTTGTTGGGAAATCAAAGCAAAACAGCTTCCAAATATCATATGTCCTTTCCCACAGACACAGTGCACAAAAAACTATTTAGGCAAATTCACCCAATGGACACTGTGTACTACATTTTTTCAGTAAAGCCTCTTTGGACTAGACCAGCTCATAGAAGCTTGAAATGCAATGCCCAAATACTGGAACAGCTGTGCTATAGGTAAAATATCTTGTTACCTTTGTGTTAACCAACCAACTATTCAGAATGTCTTGTCAGTGTGTCACACAAACATACAAAGTCCTGTGAAATTATTCGGAATCTACTAAAACCCAGTAAACAGAAGTGGATACGTCTTCAGAGATAGTTCACAGTCAATCATGAAGCGCTTCCCCACATCTTTTCCTCAGGTTGCAGAGTAAACCGGCTCTTTCTAAAATTTTTTTTAACACTGGGCTACAGCTAGCTTCAGAAGCCTCTTGAAGCTCCCTGTGATGACCTGGCCTGTCCCTGTGTCCTTGGGGCCGACCAGCCCTCAGACCTCTGATTTCTTCTGTACCAAACGGTCTCACCAGCCAACTCCAAATCCAAAAGACTTAGGTTGCTCTCCCAGAAGGCTCCTAAGAAGATGTATGACCACCCAGGTAACCCAATCTAGTCATGAGTCTCCCTGGGAAAAAGACCCTGAATGCACAGACTATTAGTCAAGCCAGATCTAGTCCCTTCTTTTCTGCCTCTTGAAGTAACTGTAACCTCATGCAGAAATCCTCAACAAGGACTCTGTGGACCAGCTTCACTGATTCCATAAAATGCTTAAGACTGTGTATAAAAACTTTATACGTAAATGCATGCATCCATTTCCCTAAGGAGATTGTCTATAGCTCTCTAAAGACCCTTTTCTCAAAAGGGTCTGTGGCATTAGAGACTATGACATTCTCATCTAAAGGGTGAATGAAATAGAGTTAGAATCTCTTCCTTGTACTTATTGGCCGACTTCACACTTTGGGCATTCACTTCTTTGTGTCATGTGTACCAATTACATATTGAGAAAAAAAATAAGCAGTTTGCCTTCTGCATCAGTTAGGAATTGGCTTTGCCTGCCAGTCACAGAGACCCTGCCACGGTGGCTTAAACAAATTAAGGATTTATTCTTTCTCGTAGAAGAAATCTAAGAAAAGGCCATGCAGAGTCTTTATTGCAGCCAAGATGTCATTAGGGACATGGGCTTCTATCTTTCTGCTCTGACATCCTTAGCACCTGGCTGTGTACCTTATGATGACAAGAGAGCTGCCATCTGTCTTCTAAGGAACTTTCCTAGATGTACCACAGAATAAATTTTACTTTACGTTCTCTTGGCCAGAACTTAGCAGCAGGGGAGGTTGAGAAATAAAAGCTTTAGATAGGCAACTTACCTCCCCACTCCACCCTCCAAATAATCAGGCTTTCGTCACTGAAGAAGAAAGAGAGAACCTATTCAGTAGGCAACTAGAAGTCTGCTATATCTTTTCATGAAAATGGATGTTAACGAAGTTATTTTCTGCTTAGGGTTCCCTGGGCATTCTCCCTGCTGCCACACACCCCTGAGTGAAGAAGGGAGGACTTCCTTCCTCCCACTGCTTTGTTTATCTCAGTCTTTGAAAAAAGAAAATGAGCGAAGACCCTCTTTGTCATCAAAGAATTCCTTTGCTTTTCTTCCCACGCTGTGGCTACACTCAGCTCTTCCCTGGATTTACCCTGAGCCTTCCTGGTAAGCTGAGCTCATTTCATTCAAGCCCAATTGAGCCTCAGCTTTGTAGCACGGGTGAGGATCCTGGACTCCATATCTCTTTCCATATTCTGCCTCACTTACTATGATTTACACGGTGGACTGAATGGGCTGCTTTCCTGTCTTTTGTGAGAACAACACCCAGAACCCCATTTGTCTTTCTCCCCCTTGGAGGATTCTGATTTATTACCCAGAATGAGTTCTCAATATGACATCAGGCCTGTCCACAGGGCAGGGTGCATGTGTCCTCCAGTAGTAAGAAGGGACACAGGAGTGTCCTAAAGCCAAATATTTCTGTGTCTTTGAGCATTGCCTTTGCTCACCAAACCACCATTCTCCCCTAAGTCAAATGGCAGTGAGCATACCTCTCTGACAAGTAGAGAGAAGAAGGTGGTATTTTCTCCCAGTAGCTGTATCTTCCTAACTCCTTCGGCACGAAGACGCCATCCTCGTATGTGAGTGCAGGCAGCCTGCTGCTGTGATACTCGACTGCAGAGTTTCACATCCAGCCTTTGGAAGAAAGAGAGGCTTTGGTCCTGCAGGAGGAACTGGGAAGAGGCCAGGCCCCAATCCACTGGGTAAAGGACAGACAGACAGCATTCCGACCTCCATGGATGATCTGTCGTGTCCTCTCAGCCAAGAAACTGATGGCTGCAGGATGAGCCCTGAGCTACAAGAGCGGGGCAGCCAGGGGAGGAAGTGGGAATCGGTGCGATCATCCATTTCATCCAGAACGGTTTCTCTCTTTGGGTTTCTGCCTTGAGAACTATATGTATCAGGGTCACAAATGCTGCATGGAAGAGGGCTCTTTAAAAACAATTAAACTGAAAGTCCCTAGATGCTGCTGGCTAAGCAGTCTTTCTCCTCTGCCTGCCAGAGAATACAAGCCCTGTCTGACTTCCTGTGAAGCTAGTCAGGGCAGAACATCTTTTCTCCGGATCCTCTTCTCAGCAGCAGCCGCAGCAGTAAATCTTCAGAGAGGCCTCATTAGGCAAGTTCCTTTTTGAACTCCCTCCACCCTCCAGACCTCTTGCAACCACCACTGCCATTCTAGCATGTTATTATTTTTTCCTCCTAAGCTTGCATTTTCCTCACACCCGGCACCCAGGCCTCCTTACGCTGCTCTCTCACTTTCCTTAATGGACTCTTTAGCTGGAGTCTCTCCAAAGGGTGTGTTCGTGCAATCAAAAACTTCCCTTTTTATTTTATCGCGTCATTGAACATATCAGATAAGGCCCAGTAAAAGCAAGAGGGTGAGGGAGGGAGGGAGGGAAGAAAAGAGAGGAAGGAGGGAGGACAGGAGGGAGGGAGAGGTCTCCTGGGCTGGGCTGGTGGGGGGTAAGGGGCAAGTGAAGGGAGCACAGGAAGGAGGCAGAAGAAATCTCCACATCAGCACCGAGGACCGTGTAGGCTCAGCAAACATGGACACGGGGTGTCTGGCGTGGCCTCACCCCAGCCCTCTCCAGCCCCTTCTCAGGAAGCTGCACGGCATTCAGACCTAGAGCAAATGACTGTCCCCAACTTGAAAAGAGCATATAGAAGAAATCAGACAGAAGATACAGTAAGACACGGACACCAGGACATTAAATAGTTAATTTTTAGCAAACTCAAATTGCATTTCCATCATGTGCAAGCAGTCAGCTGCTATTGTAGGTCACCAAGATACAACGCATTATTTCTACAGTTTGTGGAAAACATTAGGCAGCTGTAATAAAGTCAATGGTATTTCCTTCCTTACTGAAACATGACTTCAGTAAATCCCCATTTAAATTTTTTTCCCTTTCTAAACATTTCTCTCCATCTGCACGATAAGTCAATAAAAGAAATTAAAAGTTAAAATGCCTAATGAAATTTTATCAGGCATGAAATGGCATTTAAACCAGAGTTGCCACCCGGGCTTAGGTGGGTGAAAACTGACCCGAACTTGAGGGGTTATAAAAAGTGGGGGGAGGGTAGCAGCAAATTTCAGTGGCCTTTATGTATTGCAGCCACTGGAAAAAAAAATCATTCCAAAGAGGCATTCCATGAAACCGAGACTCTCTGAGCAGTTAAGATTTTTACAGGAGGTACATCATTTCTGTAAACCTCTGCATTCTTTTAAGCCGCCATTCTTTTTTCTTTATTCACGTCTTTGCACTGACATGCTTATTCTGAGATCAGTCTTCCTCTGTGTACCTCTGTCATGATCCCAGGAAAAGTGGCAGGAAGAAAGCCTGAGAACATTTTTCAGAAGAAGCAACAGATGGGAAGGGGAGGAGACTCAGTTCTTAATCTCTCTTAGAGAAGAGCATCGGTTATTCTATGCAGGCTCAGAAAGAGTTTTTAAATAAAGAGGCATGGAGAGAAAACAATCTTGTATACAATTGTTTGTTTTAATAATTACTTACCATACCATCCTTGGGTCATAACAGACATCTCATTTTCACCGGAACCTGGAAAGAAAAGGAGCCACGCAACAAGTGTGCGGCTACTTCCCAGCCTTACCCATTTAAAATGTTAATCTTTAAAAGCAAATTCCAAAGTCTTTCCTCACATAGGACCTCCATAGATGTCAAGGAGCATGTCTAAGACGAGACAGCACAGTCAGACCCTCTAACTGGAAAGCATATTCAGAACTTCCAAGAAATGTCCTGTAGTTGGTAACTAGACAAATGTGTTTCAAAGTGGTTGGCCTTACTGGTGGCCTTGCTGAGAGGGAAGCTGTTGCCCAGCCTGCAGGGAGAGGGACTCTGCAATATACTGGATCTTGTCCATTTCTAAAGGCTCTGGAAATCAGCCTGGGATGGTGGTTTTCCCATAGCATGTTCCATTCTGCTGCTCATAAAAAAGTAAGCTATGGGAGTACAGAGCTTAACCCAGGTGAGAACAAGTCCTCGCCTCTGTCCAGAAACTGGTCATCAGCTAGCTAGTTATGAAAATACGTACACAGGCTTCAGGCAGCATCACGGCACTGCAATCATGGACAGATCTTACCAGGGCCCACTAGACCTAACAATATCAAATTTGCCTTATTTCAGCCAAGGTGATACAATTCTCAAATATGTGCACAGTTATCAGTGCCTCCCAGTCTTTTTAAAAATCGTCAAAAAAAGCTGAGTCTGCAAGTTTAGGAAAGGACATGCTCACTTGTATTAAAAAATCCTGACTTTCTGTAAAACAAAACAATTTGTGCTAACTTTTCCAACTTTTGCCTCTTCCCATCCTAGTCCCAGAAATTCTCTAGTGTTAGAGATTCTATGACATTCAAACATGCAAAATGCTTCCAACGACATATATGTTGATAATATTTGTGGGGGGGGGGTGCAGATGACTGGAGAGAAAATTGTTTATAAGCATTTGCACCAGGTACTCACAGCTCCAGAGAAGAGAAACGTGAGATTTACAGATACACGCAAGTCTCCCGCGTTTAAAAACCTGTTCTCTGACCCCCAAGCAAGCTGACTATTGCCTGTCTGCACCAGACCAGACGTGTGTGGAATACCTGAGCAGTCGCTGGCTACTGAAGGAGGGATTCACGACCTAAACTGAAATTCAAGAGGAGAGCAGACCAGCCTGGCATAGGAAAATTCAGTCTTAGAGAAATGCTTTTGAACAGATGCATCATCCAAACTGTAAGGCAACGTCATAGAGTGAGAAACAAAACCAAGCTGGATAAGCAGTGGAAACAAAAGGAGACTGTTTAGATGTGTGTATTTCTGCTCACCAATCAGCTGTTTTGATCACATCATCCACAGGTAGAAACTCCATTAAAAACAGCTGGGCAGAGCCAGGTCTTGTGGGCTGGATACTTGCATAACATTGGGGCCCTCTTTAAGAAAAATTTTAAAAAAATAAAAACAAAATTATGTACAGGCTGGGTGTGGTGGCACACGTCTATAGTTTCAGCTACTAGGGAGGCTGAGGCAGGAGGATCACTTGAGCACAGGAGTTCAAGTCCAGCCTGAGCAACATAATGAGACCCCATCTCTTTAAAAAATATATATATATATAATATATATATATGTATGTATAGATGTGAAGATTTATTTAGAAGGGATTCATGCAAGTGAAGGGCCCTGAGGTTTAAGCTTCACTAGCTTCCCAGTACATTCACCACTGGTAACAGTACTTTTTCCTACAAAATAAATGCTGCATGAATATAGTTCGGGTCAGTTGTGCAATGCTCAGACTAAAAGAAGGGCTACATCTCCACAGCAAGAAGGCCTGTTACAGTTTTACCAAGATTCGTGTCACATGAACCTTTCCATATCATAAGGTTAACTCTTCATCATGTCTTTCCAATTGTCAGGGTGAGCACTTAATCTTGACTTTGAGCCCCAGCAGATGTCATAACTTCAGGATTATCTTGATTAGAAGGGCATGAAGATTTAGGCTGTCGAGTGCTAACTCAGATCCCCCGAGCACACAAAGGAATAGAGTTTTACATGGAGTCTTTCACGAGATTCTGTATTCTTTTGTGCACTTCCTGCCTCAAACCTTTACATCGGGATTTACAGTATGAGCTAAGTGTTCATTTGCTATTAGCACAACTTGCAGTAACGGTAAGCTAAGTCAATTCAGAATCAAAGTCAACTCCAAACAATTTGGAGATCCAAACCGGTCATTTTAACCATCAAGTTACATTAGTATTATTTAGAAGAGAATGTGAATGCAAAAGCCAATTTAATAATCATTAAAAGGATAAATGTTGCAGATACTATTAGAAGTAATTGGTCCTTCATGGATGTAGACCTCCAACATCATTAAAGAGGATGGAAACAAGTTTTGAAGCAAAGCCTTGTCAAATCAAATATCTTACTTCATGGTAGATACAGTCCAATTTTATTATTCCTACATTTTTTATTTATCTCAGATGAGGTCTTTGGGATATTGGGTCCAATATCCCTTTCTCTATTCTCAGATTAACTGTGTTTTACTAATTGATTCCAGGACAGAAATACAGTTAATTGCTTCTAAGCCATTAAATTCTCCTTTGTTTTCGTGACTCTCAGCATTAGCAGTTGAAGAACGCACTCTTCTTTAACCCAATAGAAGTATGAAAATATTGATATTGCAGCTACCTTTTGATATAATATTCTATAGCATTTTATTAATTAGAAAGTGTCAAAATACTCTTTATTTTCGTTTTAGAAAAATTAGACTAAAAGTGCCCTAGAGAGGTTTTGAGCTGGGTGGACATCGAAACAGTTAATCACCCTTCTCCACAAAGCTGATTGTCTGGAAGATTAGCCCCCAAAGCAAGTGTGGTGGTAGTCATAACAGTACTATCAGAATAACCTTCTCTCCCAAAAGGAATTGGGGCATCACTCCAGGGTTCCCATAACACATTTCCCACTTTGCAGCACGAATTCCAAAACTGTTGAAATGGCTATGGTGTCACCAACCAAGAAATGCACAGTCTATATTTTTTTATTTATTCAACACATATTTATTGAGAGCTTAGTCTATATCAGACACAGGAATATAGAGATGCTCTTGCAGAACCTAAAATTTATATTATACGTACATATCCATGTATATGCATCTCACATATTTAATACATAGACACCACATCAGATACACACACAGTTACACACAATTGTTTATTTCCAGCAATTTTAACTGTCTGCTGCAAAGCCAAGAAGCTCTGAGTCACTGAAGAAGCAAACCCTGTCAGAAAGTCTAATGAAAAAAAAAAAAATCATGAGCTCATAGAAGAAGCCTTTAGGCCCCACACAGAAGCCATGTGCTCTTGCTTTTCTCACAATTCCAGCAAGCTTGATTATCTCACTTCTCATATAGCTTTTCAATAATCTCATTATCCCATTGCAAAATAAGAGGCATATGAACAGCAGGGGAGGGGAGCTAGTAAATGAACACAGGAAGTAAAAAGTACAATAATTTGGGACCTTTTAGTGCAGGGGCAAACAACACTACACCCTCAATAGTCCCTGAGTTACTAGGTGAGATTAAATTATGTTCAGCATTTTCCATTATGAAAACAAGGAAGTGTGTAGTTTGTTTCAGAAAAAAAGTTTCATTTTTATGCTGATGCTTAGTTTCACTCTTTCAATAATATTGCTAACAAATGAGCCATTATTATGTAAAGACACTTGTCGCTCACCATTAAACTCATATTTATCAAGTTTTTTCTCTCACTAGTTTGGGGAGAGAAAATTATAGATTGGATAATAATTATAGACTTGTAAGTGTGATATAATACACAGGTCTTCCAGTGTGAAAACACCCTAGCAAATGAAATGTTCCTGTACAAAAAAAAAAAAAATTCCTTTGTGATAAAGGGGAGAGTCCTTGTATCCACAAAACAAGGATAGGGCTCTGTCTTCAGCATCAATCCCCTTGATTTGTGACATAACAGTTCACATGACTAATGCTTTTATGATTCTTCATTTTCGTGTACTGAATTGGGGAAAGTGACTCTACTTTCTCTGGAATTCCCAAAACTTAAAAAAGTAAGCTCTTTGCCATGTCAAATGCACCCTGCACAACCTGTTTATGAACCCTCTGAAGTGAGGAGCCAGGGTCCTAAGAATCAAGAAACCAAGAGAGAGCAAGATAACTTGACAGTCTGAAAAAGAGCTATTCAGTAATGCCACCCACTTGTCTTCCATGGTGCTGCAGATGTGGGACTAGTGACCTCCATGAAAAATTACACACATCATAGACCTGAAGTGATCCATTTAAGGGGTTCATCTGCAAGAGAATGTGAAAGCAAGAACTTACAATGAACTCCTGGAATACTTAAAGCTTAGTAGTAACTTATCTAAATTACTACAGAAAGCAAAGAGATGCTTCCAGAATATGTACAAATGTTCAGAGTACTTTTCTGACAAAAAGAAATATTTCCTCCCAGTATTTCCAAATTTGAACACTCTATAAAGAGAGTAGTGAAAGTTGGAAGGCTTCCACCATCTGATTTCAAGATTTAGTAGAAAGCTACAGTAATTAAGTCAATGTGGTATTCACATAAGGATAAACATACAAGAGAGTCAGAAATAGATCCACACATATAGAGTTGTTTGATTTTTGACAATGAAGCCAAGGTTATTCAATGGGTGAAAGTACCATTTCAATAAATGGTGCTGGAAAAATAAGCATCCATATGCAAAAATTATGAACCTTTGGCACTATATACAAAAATTAACTCAATATGGCTCACAGAACTAAGCATAAGTGCTAAAACTATAAAACTAATAGAATAAAAGAATAGGAGAAAATCTTGGTTACCTTGAGCTAGGCAAAGGTATCTTAGGACACAGAAATCATGAACCATAAAAGAAAAAATTTGGTAAATTGCACTTCATTAAATTAAAAATGTCTGTACTTTGTTAAGAAAATAAAAAAGCAAAACAAAGAAAATAAAAAAGCAAAACAAAGAATGGGAAAAATATTTGGAAATCACATATCTGAAAAAGGATTTAGATCCAGGATATATAAAAGAATGCTCAAAACTCACAAGAAAGCAAACCACTCAATATTTTAAAAATAGGCAAAATATTTTAATAGACAATTCACAAAAGAAGATACACAGATGGCAAACAAGCACATGAAAAGATGCTCAATGTCATTAGCAACTAGAGGAATGCAATTTGAAACCATCCTGTGATACTATTACACTCCCATCAGAGTAGCTAAAATTAAAAAAAAAAAATGACAATAGTAAGTGTAGGTGAGGATGTAGAGTACCTGAAATTTTCGTAGATTGCTGGTGGGAGTGTAAAATGATATAATCACATTGGAAGAGTTGAGTAGGTAAACATTAAACATGAATTCATCATACAATGTAGCCACTCCATTCCTAGGTATCTACCCAAGAGCAATAAAAACATATGTCCACACAAAAACCTATACACAAATGTTTATAACAGCCTTATGCATAGACATCCAAAGCTGGAAACAACCTAAATGTTCAACAAGGAATGAATGGATAAACAAATTGTGATACACTGGTACAATAGAATACCACTCAGTAACAAAAAATAACAAATAAACGAAACACTCAGCAGTGTGGGTGAATCTCAAGAGCGTTCTGCTGAATGAAAAGAGGCTGACTCAAAAGGCTTCCTGTTGTGATTTCAGGCTCCTCGTCTTGGCCTTGTTAGTGCAGTTACGCAGCAGCATCACACTAAGGCGTATTACTGAAAACATGCATTTTCTATGTGGTTAAATTCAGAGTTTTTTATTTTTCTACTTAACTGAATTACTTATCGATGGAAGTTAAAGAGCTTCTCTTGAAAGTCAGCCAGAAGCTTTTTATCAGCAGATGTTCAGTGCTTGAAAGACAGTTCTTGGAGACACTTGGCCAGTACAAACAATCTCTCCACACTTTGCAAATGCCCTGAATTCTACCTTATTACTGAGTGTAACCCCATTAAGGAAGGAGACTAAATATAACATGACTGCTCTGGAAGAAAGGAACTTGAAAATTGACAAGACAGATGACAGTGGATGCCAGGTTGGAACTTCATTATTAAGAACAGAAAGAACCGGCATGGTATCGGTACTTGTCACTCCTGCCAAATCATCAGTGGACTATCCATGCCTAGTTCATGGAAGTTAACCATTTCTACAATGCACCCAGGTAGTCTTTTTTCAAAGTGGGAAGGGGGAAAATGAAGGTTACTACTGAGAATCAGCCATGTCCCGGTTACAAGGATAATACAATCTGCTCCTCTAAATTATTTGGAGAATTAAATAATATATTAAAGTATCTTGTACAATACTTGGCACTAGAACCCTGTTCACCCAATTTTGATTTTCCTTCACTTCCTTTATGCAAAGGAGAATATTTTTTAAAACTGGAGAGACCTCAGAGGTTATCTTGTCTGATGTTTTAGTTTTACAAAGAGAAAACTAGGTTCTGTGAGAGGAAGTCAATTGCTCAAGCTCACTCAGAGTCAGAAGTCCTACTCCCAGTTCACATGAATCTTTTTCCTAAAGCACCTGCTTTCAACTGTGATGGCTCCAGCAGCAGAGCCTGAGGGAGAACTGAGGGACAGAAGAGTTTTGCTCTACATATTTAGGGATCATGGACTCTTGGTTCTGGCTCTGTGTTTATTTTACCTATTTTCAATTTTTTTTTTATTTTTTTTGCTTCAAGAATGGGAGGCAATAGGAAGCCTTTCTCTCCAGGGACTAGGACTGCTAGATTTAGCAAATAAAATACATGGTGCACAATTAGATTTGAATTTCAAATACACTATGCATAACTTTTTAGTCCCATGAAACATCTGGAACATACTTACACTGGCAACTTCTCTGTCAACTCTATTAGAGACTAAACAACATGTGTCTCTCAACTACGATGATTTTTCTTTTTTGCCCCAAAGCAAATGAGCAGTAGCAAAATGGTCACCACGCCCATGTGTCAATCTTGGCTTCCTGGCCATTTCTGCTCATGATTGTATTTCCTCTCCTGGGGTCTGGGTAGCTATGATGAACAGGCTTTGCAGCCAGGTGAGAAAGGGCTATCTGTTGAGAATGGTGATGCGCAGGAAAAAGTTGGCGATGCAGCATTAAGAGGACATGTTTTGCCAAACAGGAAGTGCACAATTCTACTGTCAGACAGATATGTGTTATCTGCTCCTTCTTTTTCTTACCAGTGGTTGGCTGTATGACTTTGAGCAAGTTGCCTAAACTCCACCCACCCACCCACCTGCCGATGCTCAGACTCTGCTTTTTCCTTCATAAAACAAGCCTTCATTTCCTTCATAAATCTTAAGTTTTTGTGAAGATCAAATATAATAGGAAGAAAGCACTGATCACTGTGCCTAGAATATAATAAGTAGAGTCTCATAAATTATCATTTCTAAAACTGTGCATACATGTTTCACATACTTTTCCACATATTTGCTATAGTTCACAATAAACGCTGTTTAAATAAATGAGTGGTGGCAGACTGGCCAGGATCTTGAATGCCAGCATGTGGAGTTTGGACACTAAATTTTAGCCTACAGGTAGGCGGGAGCCACTGCTACCTGCACAATGTCTGACGCTCGGAGTCAGGCAACCTTCTTCCAAATTTTCCCGAAAAACTACCTGGGAAATCTTGCATCATGTCATTTCCTGAAGGATCAAGAACACATTCACCGACACGGGATAAACTGACTTGCCTTCTTTAGGCCTCTCCTTCTGCTCCATCTTGACAGAGTGACAGAAGTTCTAACATTCCCACTGATCTACTTTGTGGTACATGGAAGTTCACAGGCATCAAACACAACCAGGTAAAAATTCCTGCTCCACCACTAAGTTATTAGTAGCATGGCCATGTCCAAATTAATCACTCCTTCTGAGTGTCTATACTAACACGTAAGCTGGCAGGGGCTTAGAATTAAAAGAGTCTAACACAGTGCCTGGTTACAGTAGCTGCTCAATAGCTGTGTTTTTATTTTCTACTTCTTTAGAACACTACCCTTAAGTTGTATGAATCATAGGTCCCTGAAGTGTTCTTTCTCACACCTAACAGAAAAGTCCTGTGAGTCAGTTTTCAGAAGACTGTCCGAAACTGAGAGCAACTTTGTTCAGAAAATGGTCTTACCGAAATCTCGTAGACAGTTGACAACTGAATGAGTTGGATTCTTGCTCAGCCTTCCCCCGACACCGTGGAGGCTGCACATTCTAAGGTTCACCAGTTCCCTCGCTCGTGCCTTTAGAACTTGCAGATGTGTGTTATCTCCTCCTGCTGTTTGGTCAACTTCAAATGCTTCTAATCTTTTTATAGCCAGTTCTGTTGGCTGTTATCTGGATTCCTCATAGCTCCTTGTCCATTGTAAAGTTTTACCAGATCTCCGCCCACTTCCCTGGCAATTAGGAGGGTAATATAATTATTTAACAATGTTCTCTCAGATAAGCTTCTTAATTGGACCTACTCACCCTTTGCCTTGTGCGTATGAAAAATATTACCTGAAGGTTTTTCTTAAAGCTGGATTCTTACCCTATTTCCATATAGGGGCCCCGTGCACCCTTCTGCCATTCATACTCCTTCCCCTTCTCCATTCTCCATGCTGGAAGAGGTAGCTGTTGTTTCCTTCAACCTGGATAGATTGATCAGACCTATTATTTTCATTTTGCAACTCTGTTTTCGTCATTTTCTCATATAATTTTACCCCTCTTCCTATTCTGGTTTTTATCTGTGTGGCTCTATTGTCACTTAAATCACCAACTCTGTATTTAATCACAGGATGATTTGGGGTACCGGAAAAAGCAATGGACTTTGAGTTAAGAGAAGTAAGTTTTCATCCAGGATCTGCCACTAACCAGCTATGTCGCCTTGCCAAGACAGTTAACTGCTCTGGGCTTCAGCATCCTTATCTGTAAAATAGCCAGAGAACACACACTCCCTTTTGGTTTCATGCTCTGACACTTCCACTTCTGAAACACTTGCCCTTGTACCTGTGGATTTCCCATACATTCCTGATCACTTTTAAAGTGAAAATCCCTTTTACTTTATTTCAATGTTTGACTCCTAGTTTTTGCCAAATGACCACTCAGATGCTTTCTTATTAGCTCTGAGTAATTCAGCATAGACCCAACATAGAACCTCAGTCATTTCTGAATATTAGATATAGACCCACTCACCTAACTATAGTTTGATCCACTAGCTATTATCTATGTAGTTTAAAAATATTAGTCATGTAAATTTTCCCTAAGCCATAAGAATATAATTATTTATAAGTGAAATTGTACGTTTCTTGGTCAACTTGTGAAATTGTGTAGAATATTTTTTCCTAAAAATAAAAGGAAGTGGGATGATGGAAGAGTTAGCTATAAACCATATTCATTACCCTCATTCTACGTAGAACAAATGAGGAGGTCAATACCCAGGTATATCATATTCTTGGAAAGGCAAAAATAAAAATTGCAAATGAGAATTTGAAGAACTTCTCAATCTTTCCTGAGACTTGTAAGGTACTTTTCCCCTCAGAGCCTAACTCTCTCTCTGGTTACTCTTTAGAGTAGAGCTGATTCCCTATGGCAACAGAGCTCAGGGTTTCCAGGAAACTCCCCCAGGGTCTAGGCAGGAGCCCTAAGATAGGAGCTACCTACAACTTGGGTGCAAATCTTATGTTATCAGATACTTACAGCCAGGGTGAGGACCAGTTAACCACCATGACATGCAGAAAGCAGCCCAGAAAATTTTACTGACCACATGCTATGCCCAGCTATAGACTAACAATCCCTTTTCCTCTCCCCACAGTTATGCCCTTGGAAACAAAAAAGAAGAACTCTTCTGAACCTTACCTGGGTTGACCAGTCAAGTTTTATGGACAATTCACTTGTTCTCTTGATTGCACTTGGTCCAGAAACTCTTAGAGCCATCACCTACTAACTCCTGGCCCCATACCTGCTGTGATAGTTCTGGCTTCTTGTGCGTTTCACTTGGTTAATCTTGCGTTAAATTGGCCATAATTTTTAGTGCCATTTCCATTCCAAGCACTAACAAGAGTTCTGTCCTGCATTAGGTCATGACTGGTGTCTAGACCTGGATGGACAGAAAGGACAATACTGGCCAATGACTTCAGTTTTCTGAAATATAATTCATATATCGTACAATTCAGCCATTGAAAATGTACAATTGAATAGTTTTTGGTACATTTACAGCTAGATGCAGTTATCACTGCAGTCAATATTAGGACACTTTAATCATCTCAAAAAGAAACCCTGAACCTTTTAGCTCTCACCCTCCTATCCTTCTCTCATCCCTCTGCTTCCCACCCCAAGCTGTAAGCAAACATTAATTCATTTTTTGTCCCTATAGAGTTCTCCATTCTGGGCTTTTGTATAAATGGAATCATACAATATGTGGTCTTTTATGAATGGCTTTTTTCACTTAGTATGTTTTTAAGGTTCATCTGTGTTGTATTATGTATCATTACTTCATTCTTTTTTGTGGCTGAATAATATTCCATTATATATATCACATTTTGTTTATCCATTCATAAGTTGACAGATATTTAAGTTGCTTCCACTCTTTGGCTATTATACATAATGCTTCCATGAATATTCAGGTACAGTATTTCTTGCTCTTAGCATACATACATTTTCCACCAGAGCAAATTGCTTTTTATGCTAAATAAAAGAAATCAATCTCTCTCTATAGGACAGAATTCTCTTGAAAGGTCTCTGGCAACTATCAAGTCAGACAGTAAATATTTGTTGGTTGTTCTCATGTGTCAATTAGTGTCTAGCACATGACAGAACCAGACACAGTTCCTACAGTTAGGAAATCTACAGTCTTGTGTAGGAACAAACAAGAAATGTGATGATGAAAATACATAGTGAAAATGCTTGGGACATTATGAAAACACAGAGAAGGAATACTAAGGAGGGGCAATAGATGCAAAATTAGAGAAGCAGGGAAATTAAAATTTACTTTGAAGAAATAAGTTGTTTAAATGGAGTCTTAAAAGACAAGGAGCTATCCAGAAAAACTTGAGGAAAGAGGGAAGAAGGACGTTTCTAGCAGAGGAAGCATGCAAAGAATTAGAAGTAAGAGAAAACAGGAACATGTCACAGAACTCCAAAAAGATCAAAAGATCATAAGAGTAATTATTTTTAGTGGGAAATGAGTCTGGTGAGATAGGCTGGGGCTAGATCATGGAATGCCTTACATGCAATGCTGACGAATTTAGATCTTATTCTGAAGACCATGAATGGCCATTAAAAATGGAAAAAACAAAACAGAAGAATCAGGCTGGTGACAGAGTAACAGATTGGAAGAGGTGAAGCTGAATGTCAGAACACTGTCACAGTAGCACAAGTAAGGAATTATCAAAGCCAAAACACAGGCAATGACTAGGGATGGAGAGAAAAAGAAATGTTTTACCAATATTTAGAAAATAGAACTGCCAGGACTGGGAGTCCATTTAAATGTGGAGTAAGTAGAAGAAGTAAAGATGGTGAGTAGGCAGTTGGATATAACTAAAAATGACTCCATTTCTGGCTTTGGAAACTGAATGATGGTGA
>CAUYMX010110149.1:0-24092 GCA_963573855.1 Lepilemur septentrionalis
TGTAGTCCCAGCTACTCGGGAGGCTGAGGCAGAAGGATCACTTGAGCCCAGGAGTTTGAGGTTGCTGTGAGCTAGGCTGATGCCACAGCACTCTAGCCTGGGCAACAGAGTGAGACTCTGTCTCAAAAAAAAAAAAAAAAAAAAAAAGATTGTTCTTCCATATGGGCTTTTTATTTAAAAAATAATTTGATCATTCTTACACTTTTCACTTAGAATTTTTATTCTTATTATTCTTATTTGGTTATTTTCTAATTTTTAATTTTTTTTTTTGAGACAGAGTCTCACTCTGTTGCCTGGGCTAGAGTGAGTGCCATGGCGTCAGCCTAGCTCACAGCAACCTCAAACTCCTGGGCTCAAGCAATCCTCTGCCTCAGCCTCCCAAGTAGCTGGAACTACAGGCATGTGCCACTATGCCCGGCTAGTTTTTTCTATATATATCTTTAGTTGGCCAATTAATTTTTTTCTTTCTATTTATAGTAGAGACGGGGTCTCGCTCTTGCTCAGGCTGGTTTTGAACTCCTGACCTTGAGTGATCTGCCCGCCTCGGCCTCCCAGAGTGCTAAGATTACAGGCGTGAGCCACCGCGCCCGGCCTCTAATTTTTAATCTTTTAGGTTGTTTTTCAGAGAATTGTGTCTCTTTAAACCACATGTAGCTGGATTTGTTTGTTTCATAGAATGGTATCTTTTTAAAGCTATTAAAGACATTTAATTCTTTTGTATTTAATTGTATTTTAATTCCTCTGTGTGTGTATGTGTGTGTGTGTGTGTGTGTGTGTCTGTGTCTGTGTCTGTGTTTGTTAGTCCTCCTTCCTTCCTTAACTTGTGTTGATTTTATCAAAATTTTTTTGTTTGTCAGGAAGTTATTCATCCTTCTTGAGTTTTGCAGTGGTTATATTTATATTTTTATTTACTTTTTATTTTTACTAAAATTTTTGTTTTTTTTTAAAGGTCATATTTGAATAAGTCAATATTTAAAAGATACAGGCTGGGCACAGTGGCCAGTAATCCTAGCACTCTGGGAGGCAGGAGGATCGCTCGAGGTCAGGAGTTTGAGACCAGCTTGAGCAGGAGTGAGACCCCCGTCTTTACTGAAGATAGACAGAAATTAGCTGGACAACTAAAAATATATAGGAAAAATTAGCCGGGCATGGTGGCGCATGCCTGTAGTCTCAGCTACTTGGGAGGCTGAGGTGGAAGGATGGCTTGAGCCCAGGAGTTTGAGGTTGCTGTGAGCTAGGCTGACGCCAGCTCTAGGCTGACACTCTAGCCCGGGCAACAGAGTGAGACTCTGCCTCCTACCCACCTGAAAAATATTTAAAAGATACAAAACTGTATTCAGGACAAAAACTCCCACATCATTAACCAGGTGTGGTGACTCTTGAGGCTAAGGCAGGAGAATCTCTTGATCACGGGAGTTCTAGATTGCAGTGGGCCATGACGACATCACAGCACTCCAGCCTGGGTGGCAGAGTGAGACCCTGTCTCTTAAAAAAAAAAAGAGAGAGAAAATAAAGCAACTCCCACATCTGTTACTAAAGATCCAGTAATCCCCCACAGGTCATCATTATTAGTAGCTTGTAGTGTCTTTTCCAGAGAGAATCCACATATATAAAAGGCAATATATATGTATATGTGTACACATATTCTCTCTTCTGCAGCATTTTTGTCCCCAAAAATGATAGCATATTACAGTGATTTTCTTTATTTTTTTTGCTTTAAAATTTCCCTTAATTTTAAAAGCTTTTACTAACTTACATATTTTAAAGTTGACATCCAAAATTTTTTGTCAGTTCCTTCTAAATTTCAGGATCATTAAAAAAATGAAGAAATAAAAATTTTTTATCAATAATTTAAATACCAAGCTGGAAAGATATATCTAGTGTGTTGTAAATAGTGACATTTTAAAATAAATTGTTAAATCACAATTTTAAGTATATTTGGTGGAAAGGAAATATTGAACAACTTTCCCATCATCACAGGTTTAGAAAAATGGATTAGCAAGCTCAAATTAACTGTTTTGAAATTTTACGTGATCCTTTTTTCTCCTTGAGCTGGTTTCCATTTTGTTTTGTTTGCAGAATTTTAAAGTAATGTATTTTATGGTTGAAAGTTTTATTAGTCATTTTATGATTCTCTGTAACAAAAATTTATGTACAAATTAAAAATAGTTTGCATCTCCTGAGTCCATAAGCCTAAGAGTCTTATAATTTTCTCTTGGATTTATTGTAATTATAGTACAAACATTATAAAAATTTTGATAGTTACTAAATGTAAACATACATCTTGGAAATCTTAAACTAGATAGGGCTTCCTTTACAATTGGTTAATGAATCCTTGGAGTAGTATAAGTCATTGCTAGAACGAGATATGGTTTGGCTTTGATTCTGTTCCTAATATTTATATTTATGGATGTGGGTTCTGATAAAATTTTTACATGTGAATAAGTAGAACAGAATGGTGGAGCATTGCTTATTTATTCATCAAATCTATTTGAGCTCCTAGGTATACTGGGTGATCTGGTAATCACTGTTGGTAAGCAGTGAACAAAGCTACAGAAATCCCTGCTTTCAGAGCATGTAAGGTCTCAGTTCTTTGTTGTTTTTCTGAGTTGTAGTTGGAAAATCATACGGCAGTCTTTCATAAAAAATGATTTTTTTAATGATTTAGCAGCTGAAAATTCAATTAGGTCCTCCTTCAGTTTTTGGAAGCGGAGAATTTGAAACCGTAAGACTTGGAAGAGGTTTGTTTACCAGTCTTTAGAAGTATTCACATTCTTATTTTCTGAGAAGCATAGAAGAAAGGTTTTACTAAGACCTAATAAATGACTGCTAATTATATTTCTTATTCTTTCATCTATAGGGACTCAGGATTCCACCAGAGAAACAGAACCAGATAGAGATTATATATGTGGATAAATATATATATACACATATATGGAAATACATGTATGTATATATTATACATACACATATATATATATACATTATATAATCTTTAACAGGTTTATATACATATAAAGAGATTTATTGTGGGGCCAGGTGCAGTGGCTCACAGCTGTAATCTCAGTGCTTTGGGAGCCCAAGGTGGGAGGATCACTCGAGGCCAGGAATTTGTGACCAACCTGGGCAACATACATAGCAAGACCTTATCTCTACAAAAATTAAAAAAAAAAAAAAATCATCTGGGCATTGTGGTGCATGCTTGTAGTCCCAGCTATTTAGGAGGCTGATGTGGGAGGATTGCTGTGCTTTAGGCCAGGAATTAGAGGCTGCAGTGAGCTATGATTGGGCCATTGCACTCTAGTCTGGGATACAGAGCCAGACTCTGTCTCTTAAAAAAAAAAAAAAAATCAGTGCAAGGAACTGGCTTACATAATTGTGGAGACTGGCTAGGCAAGTCTAAAAATCTGTAGGGCTGACTAATAGGTAGAATTTCTTCAGGGAAACCTCAGTTTTGTTTTTAAGGCCTTTCAACTGATTGGAGGGGCCCTATCCAGATTGTGAATGGTAATCTCATTTACTTAAAGTCAGTTGATGTTAATCCTATCCACAGAATATTTTTACCACAATTTTATAGCCTAGCCAAGTTGACACATAAAACTAACCGTCATAGGCACTTTTTTAAAACCAGTATACTCAGAAAAGTTGAAGTAATGTTCATTTAAGCATGCCTTTTCATTTTAAATTTATGTCTGATAAAATATTTGAATCTTGTACCATATACATACTTAAAATATATTTAAATGTGTGATGTAAATTGATACATAAAATATAATATAAACTATTTTAATATATTTTCATTGAATTGTTAGAACTGGATTTAATTTATTCAATTATAAAAAATAACCACCAGTAACCTTAATGGCAAAACTAGTCCTCATTGACAAACCTGGCGGCTAAATAACATTAGCTTTCTGT
This sequence comes from Lepilemur septentrionalis, assembly GCA_963573855.1. NCBI lineage: Eukaryota > Metazoa > Chordata > Mammalia > Primates > Lepilemuridae > Lepilemur > Lepilemur septentrionalis. The sequence continues at coordinate 3,919 of CAUYMX010110149.1, forward strand.
CAAGAAATCTGATTGCTTTTTTTCCAATTTTAATAAATGAATACTATGCATCCCCAAGGCAACCACCTCCTTCTGAATTTTAAGATAAACTCCTAGATAATGGTTGGAGCCCTGCTGTGATGGATTCAAGGCCTTAAATATATTTTATAGACTTTTTTGATTTTTTTTTTCCTTAGGACTGTTTTCTCAAGAGCTATGCATTTTTTGACCACCATTCAGAGATTGCAAAAAGTGAGGTAGTATAAGTCAAAATTGTTTATCTTTTTATATATAAGTGATACCATAGTCTCAAATATATCTAAATTCATAACATCCCAACACTGATGAGAGTACCCCAGCTCTAATATCACACTTCTATAACTGAAGTTTGTATAAGACACAAAACCTTACTGTAGGTTTCTGATATCCTAGTTCAACAGGTTTCTCAGAAACCTATATTTTGTCTCTGTTTTGTCACCAATGGTCTCTTTGATTTTTTTTAATTAAAAAAATTTATTTTTATTTATTATGGGTACATAATAGTTGTATATCTTTATGGGGTACATGTGATCTTTTAATACAGGCACACAGTATGAATTAATCAAATCAGGATAATTGGGGTATCCATCATGTCTGGCATTTATCATTTCTTTGTGTTAGGAACATTCCAGTTCCACTCTTTTAGTTATCTTAAAGTATACCCTAATTTATCGTTGATTATAGTCACTTTGTTGTGCTGTCAAATATTGTTCATTCTATCTAACTGTCTGTTTTTGTACCCATTAACCATCCCCACTTTATCCCCCACTCCCTGCTACCTTTCCCAGCCTCTAGTAACCATTATTCTGCTTTGTCTCCATGTGATCATTTGTTTCTAATATTTAACTCCCATATAAGAGTGAGAACATATGAGATTTGTCTTTCTGTGCTTGGCTTATTTCACTTAATATGATGTTCTCCAGTTCTATCCATGTTGTTTCAAATGGCAGGATTTCATTCTTTTTTTATGACTGTATAATATTCCATTGCATATATGTACCACAGTTTCTTTATCCATTCATCTGTTGATGGACACTTAGGTTGACTTAAAATCTTGACTATTGTGCAGTAAACATGGGAGTGCAGATATCTTTTCAATATACTGATTTCCCTTTCGGATATATACCTAGCAGTGGGACTGTTGGATCATATTGTGGTTCTATTATTACTGTTTTGAGGATTCTCCATACTGTTCTCCATAGTGGTTGCACTTATTTATAGCCCCACCAACAGTGTACAATGGTTCTGTTCCCCTTTCTCCACATCTTCAGCATTTGTAATTGCCTGTCTTTTTTTTCCCTTAAAGATAGGGTTTCCCTCTGTCTCCTGGGCTAGAGTGCAGTGGCATCGTCATAGTTCACTGCAGCCTCAAACTCCTGGCTCAAGTGATTCTCCTGCTTCAGCTTCCCAAGGACAGGTGCGAGCCACCATGCCCAGCTAATTTTTCTACTTTTTGTAGAGATGGGTCTCACTCTTGCTGAGGCTGGTCTTGAATTCCTGGCCTCAAGCAATCCTCCTGCCTTGGCCTCCCAAAGTGCTAGGCTTACAGGCATGTGCCACCACCCCAGGCCAGCCTGTCTTTTTTTTTTTTTTTTTTTGAGACAGAGTGTTACTCTGTTGCCTGGGCTAGAGTGCCGTGGCGTCAGCCTAGCTCACAGCAACCTCAAACTCCTCGGCTCAAGAGATCCTTCTGCCTCAGCTTCCCGAGTAGCTGGGACTACAGGCATGCGCCACCATGCCTGGCTAATTTTTTCTGTATCTTTTTAGTTGGCCAATTAATTTCTTTCTATTTTTAGTAGAGATGAGGTCTCGCTCTTGGTCAGGCTGGTTTCAAACTCCTGACTTTGAGCGATCCTACCACCTCGGCCTCCCAGAGTGCTAGGATTATAGGCGTGAGCCACCGCGCCCGGCCAAGCCTGTCTTTTTCATAAAAGCCATTTTAACTGGAGTGAGATGGTCCTTTATTATAGTTTTGATTTGCATTGTTCTGTTGATTAATGAACTTGAACATTTTTTCATATACCTGTTGATCATTTGTGTGTTGTCTTTTGGGAAATGTATTTAGATCCTTCACCCATTTTTTAATTGCTTTATATGATTTTTTTCTTATTGAGTTGTTGGCATTCCTTATATATTCTAGTTATTAATCCCTTGTCAGATGGATAGTTTGCAAATATTTTTCTCCCATTTTATGGGTTGTCTCTTTGCTTTGTTGATTGGTTCCTTTGCTTTGCAGAATTTTAGCTTGATGTGATCCCATTTGTCCAATTTTGCTTTGGTTGCCTGTGCTTTCGGGTATTATTTATGAAGTCCTTGCCCAGACCAATCTCCTGAAGCATTTCCCAAATATTTTCTTTTAGTAGTTTCAGGTCTTAGATTTCGATTTTTGTATATGATGAGAGGTAAGGGTCTAGTTTCATTCTTCTGCATATGGCTATCCATTTTTCCCAGCATCATTTATTGAAGAGACTGTCCTTTCCCCACTCTATGTTCCTGACACCTTTGTTAAAGATACGTTCACTATAGATGTGTGGATTTATTACTGGGTTTTCCATTCATTTCATTGGTCTATGTGTCTGTTTTTATGCCAGTACCATACTCTTTTGGTTACTATATCTCTGTTATATAATTTGGCATCAGATGATATGTGATTCTTCCAGTTTTGTTCTTTTTGCTCAGGATTGCTTTGGCTATTCTGGGTCTTTTGTGGTTCCATATACATTTTAGGATTATTTTTTCTATTTCTGTGCAGAATATCATTGGTAATTTTTTTTTCTCCTCTGGTATTTTCATTTGTAGTTATTGGTACATTGATGGGGATTACATTGAATCTGTAGAATGCTTTGGGTAGTATGGACATTTTGACAATAGTGATTTTTCCCATCATGAGCATAGAATATCTTTCCATTTTTTTTGTGTCCTCTTCAACTTCTTTCATTAGTGTTTTGTAGTTTTCAGTGTAGAGATCTTTCCCTTCTGTGGTTAAGTTTATTCATAGGTATTTTATTTTATTTGTAGCTATTATAAATGGGATTACTTTCTTGATTTCTTTTTCAGATTGTTTACTGTTGGCATTTAGAAATACTACTGATTTTTGTATGTTGATTTTGTATCCTGAAACTTTACTGAATATACCAGTTCTAACAGGTTTTTTTTTGGAGTCTTTAGGTTTCTCTAGATATAATACCATATCATTTGCAAACAAGGATAACGTGACTTCTTCCTTTCCAATTTGGATGCCCTTTATTTCTTTCTTGTCTGATTGCTCTAGCTAGAACTTTCAGTACTATGTTGAATAACAGTGGTGAAAGTGGGCATCCTTGTCTTGTTCCAGATCTTAGAGGAAAGGCTTTCAGTTTTTCCCCATTCAGTGTGATACTTGCTGTGGGTCTGTCATATATGGCTTTTATCATGTCGAGGTAAGTTCCTTCTATACGCAGGTTTTTGAGAGTTTTTATCATGAATATGTTGAATTTTATCGAGTGCTTTTTTAGCATCACTTGAAGTCATCAGATAGTTTTTGTCTCTCGTTCTGTTGGATGTGTCACATTGATTGATTTGTATATGTCAAATCATCATTGGACCCCTGGGATGAATTCCATGTGATCATGATGAATAATCTTCTTAATGTGTTGTTGAATTCGGTTTGCTGTATTTTGTTGAGGATTTTTGCATTTATGTTCATCAGAGATATTGGCCTATAATTTTCTTTTTCTGTTGCTTTGTGTGTTTTGGTATTAGGGTGATACAAGCCTTATAGAATGAGTTTGAAAGTATTCCTTCCTCCTCAATGTTTTGGAATAGTTTAAGTAGGATTAGTATTACCCAGGGGTGGAGAACCTTTTCATGTTGGAAGACTGCATTAATTGAGCTGTAATCAACTAAGGCCACACTCAAGAAACTTCAACTAGGTATAATTAAAGATGTACATTATTTTGTAAAAATCTACTACGTACTTAATAATTTTAAAAAATGAAAACTATTTGTTAATTTTAAAGTTAACCTTCTAATGACTTTGTTGTGTCTACTTTTTGTTGGAAAACATTTGAAAATTGGTTGCAGCATGGAGGTCTGAAATTTCAGTTGATCCTCTAGATGGGTATCAGTCATTTGTGACCTTAAGGGTGTTGTAATTTAGATTATGTAGGAGAATGTAGATTCACAGCAATAAGTGGTTGAAAAGCAAGAAGGCATTTTTTGGGCATGTTGCCAAAGGCATGGGTATCCTACTGTATTTTTCCATGTTTCAATTGGATCTTTCTTATCAGCAATGACTTTAAAATGTCATCTACTGAGAGCTCAATCAATTCCATCTGTAGTTCTTTAGGTGCCTTGGTGTTATCAACTAGGTGAGGCCGAAAGGTGAAATTTGAATGTGATGTCATAATTCTCAAAGTCAGTGAACCTTCATTGTATTCTGCAATTAATAGGTCTATAACAGCTGCGTTTCTGAATCATTCTTCAAATGATTTGCATGTATCCTCCTGGTCATCGATGACCTTAGCTAACTGGGAAAAGTGTTCATCTGAAATTTCCTTTTGAAGAAGTGGTGTTTTGAAGAAAGATCCTTTGTTTGGATTGCTTGGATTTTTTTTTTTTTTTTTTTTTTTTTTTTGCCATTTATCATGTTTAGACATAGTTTTACCTTGCAAAGAAATACTTGGGTCATTTTGATTTGACATGATACTACACAGAAATGCTGCATTCCTATATAAATCTTCTTTCAATAATTCACATATTGCTGATTCTGTTCTTCATAAAATTTAATTATCCGTTCTTGCAGAGATAAAATTTTGGCTAACACCTGTCCCTGCAATAGCCTACACACTTTAGAATGATACAGCAAATGCACACTGAATACCTCATCATTCAATTTTAGCATGTTATGAAGCTAACAATGGATGCCATGTTGCATTTGCACAAATACAGATAACAGTACTTATAATTTGTGAAGTGTCACTTAAAATTGTACTTTAGCACAGAGATTTTGCTGCTGCAAGATAAAATAAAAAAAAAATGAGCATCTGGATCTGTTAATACTTTTTTATCTGTGCAATAAACCCTTCATGTTTTCCTAACATCGAAGGTACACCGTCTGTATATACACTCACTAAATTTGCCAAATTCAGTCTAACTTCACAGCATTTCTCTTGAAAGTTGTTGAAGGTCTCTGTTCCCCATGTTCTGTTTGCAAGACTGCTCAAAGTGAGTAACTCTTCATAGCAAAGAAAATCTTCCATTATGACTTGAATTAAGTATAAAACCTGCACTGAGTCAGTAGTATCAGTTGATTCATCCAAAGCAATTGAATAATATATTTGCCTTTTGAAGTATTGCATGAAGTAGTTCTATTAAATGGAAGGTGAATTCATGATGCCAGTTATGGTTCTCCTTGAAAGAGGCAGTTTGTACTTTGAAAAGTTATGGGATGGGGGGCGGTCTAAGCATCCTACAACTTCAGCAATGCTTTCTTTCACAATTTCTACATTACTGAATGGCTACCCGCCCCCCCACCTTTTTTCACCAAGTATATAAGCTACTTTATAAATTGCTTTAGTGGCATTTTTTGCAGGTCTTATTGCTGTTTGAAAGAATTGTCTTTGCTTTTTCTTTTCATCTTTTAATTTCTGTAATCCGACCTTTTACGCCTCTCCCTCTAATTTAAAATATTTTTGATCCTTACAAGTGGTATAATGCTGATGAGCATTGAATTTTTTTAATGTTGATATTGCAGTATCACAAAGCAAGTAAGTGATCTTATTTTTAGCAAAACAAGATAATATTGCAATTCCAATCCTCATTAAAAAATCTGTTTTCTTCCTTCAGCATTCTCTTGGTCTTCTTTGACGTGATAGGCTGTTAAGCATACAGAATTAACAAATACTGTCGAGCTGAGCAAATATTCCCAAATTCCACTTCAAACAGAAACATAGTGCACCGTTGTCAAAAGCTGTTTACAGACTAACGTATTTGTTCCCCATAAACTCTTGCCCACCTGCCTGGTCCGGTAGTGGCCCCAGTCAGGTAGGGGAAGTTAGAACTAAATCATGAATTTAGCAGCTGTCAATTTAGCCCTTATGGTTTACTAATGTTCTAATTGTGCTGATCAATCTGGGAAGATTATTTATTTGAAACTTATTTTATTCTTTGGTATTTTGAATATGGTCATTTAAAACATAAAAATATAAAAGATGAACAAAAATGTGTTAATAAAAATAAAAGGGTTTGTTCTGTAAAATTTGGATTCAGTCAAAAAGGCTGCACTTCAGGATTAAGAAGACCACAGGTTCTCCACCCCTGGATTAGCTCTTCTTTCAATGCTTGGTAGAATTCAGCAGTGAAGCCATCAGGTCCTGAGCTTTTCTTTGGTGAGAGACTTTTTATTACTGCTTCTATTTCATTACTTGTTTATTAGTTTACTCAGGATTTGAATTTTTTCCTGGTTCAATCATGGTAGGTTGTACGTGTCTAGGAATTTGTCAATTTCTAATGGTTTTTCTAATTTATTGATATATAGTGACTCATAGTAGTCTGTAGTGATCCTGTGAATTCCTGCAGTATCAGTTGTAACGTCTCCTTTTTCATCTCTGATTTTATTTCTTTGGATCTTTTGGGTTTTTTTTTCCTTAGTCTGGCCTAAAGGTTTGTCAATTTTGTTTATCTTTTCATAGAAGCAACTGTTTGCTTTGTTGATTTTTTTTCTTTGTTTCAATTTCATTTATTTCTGCTCTGATGTTTATTATTTTTTTGTACTTATTTTGAGTTTGGTTTGCTCTTATTTTTCTAGTTCTTTAAGATATATTGTTATGTTGTTTATTCGAAGCTTTTCTACCTTTTTTTTTTTTTTTCTGAGACAGAGTCTCCCTCTGTTTCCCAGGCTAGAGTGCTATGGTGTCAGTGTAGCTCACAGCAACCTCAAACTCCAGGGCTCAAGCAATCCTCCTGCCTCAGCCTCCTGTGTAGCTGAGACTACAGGCGAGCACCACCATGCCCAGCTAATCTTTCTTGTTTTCAGTTGGCCAGCTAATTTTTTCTATTTTTAGTAGAGATGGGGTCTCGCTCTTGCTCAGGCTGGTCTTGAACTCCTGAACTCAAATGATCCACCCACCTCAGCCTCCCAGAGTGCTAGGATTACAGGTGTGAGCCATTGTGCGTGGCCAAGTTTTTTTGTTTTTTATTTTTTATCCCAGCTGTGATTCTGGGTTCATCCCCCTTGTCCCACCCCCGCTTTTCAACTTTCTGTTGTTTCCATTTACATATTTTTATACTGTCTCTTAAAAGGTTGTAGTTATTATTTTTTGTAGCTTTGTCTTTTAGTCTTCCTGCTCAAAGTATGAGTGGTTTATACCCCACAATTAGAGTAATAGAGTGTACTTTATTTGTGTGCTTACTCTTACCAGTGAGTTTTATAACCAATGGTTTGTTGCCCCAGGGGTTTTTACTCCTTATCCTTTGCCAAATTCTACTTAGATTTAGGGTGCTTGAGAGGTACACCTATATGTAAGAGAAGGACAGTTGTGAAAAGTGGAGATGAGATAAGAAGGATCAATCTGATGCCTTGACCTTGTGCTAGTTCTCAGGCAGATCAGTAGGAACATGTGAGAACGGATCTCCTTAAACCTGTTGTTTCTGTGTGCTTCTTGGAATGTGTTCATATAAGTCCAAAGGGATTTGGCTTCACTTTTTTTGAAGACTTTGGTACACCACAGCACTTTTCCAGGGTGATGATGTTTGTCCCCGCCAAACCTCATGTTGAAATTTGAGCCCCAGTGTCGGAGGTGGGACCTAATGGGAGGTGTTTGGGTTATGGGACAGGATCCCTCATGAAAAGATAATGCTCTCCCTGTGGAGGAGGTGTTTGTGAGTGAGTTCTCACTCCAATAGTTCCCTAGAGAGCTGGTTGTTTCAAAAGGGCCTGGCACATTCCCCATCTCTCTCTTGCTTTCTTTCTTGCCATGTGATCTCTGTACACTCTGGCTACCCTTTGCCTTCTACCATGAGTGGAAGCAGCCTGAGACCCTCACCAGATTGAGACTCCCAATTTCGAACTTTCCAGCCATCAGAATTGTGAGCCAGATCTTTTTTCTTTATAAATTACCCTGCCTCAGGTTTTCCTTTATAGCAACACAAAATGGACTAAGATTCTGGGCCTTGTTTTTTTCGTGTTTATCTTCGAGTTCCTTCCATACCCGTACTTTGTTTTCATGGCTGCAAGGTGTTCCACACTTTGATGTGCTGTAATCTGACCACTATGCATTGGTGCAGGATTAGTTTTTGTTTTTTCCTAATCAGGAAAGGAGGACAATTAGGATGTTTAGCTATCAAACAGTTCTGCAGAGTACAGTCATGCATCATGTAATGACAGAGATACATTTGCAGAAATCTCAACATACCTACACATAGAAAAGTTACAGTATAAAAGATGAAAAATAGAACACTTGTAAGGGCACTTAACATGAATGGAGCTTGCAGGAGTGGAAGTTGCTATGGGTGAGTCAGTGAGTCAGTATCCAGTAAATGTGAGGGCCTAGGACATTACTGTATACTTAGGTTACACTAAATTAATAAAATTTTTCTTTCTTTAATAATAAATTACCCTTAGCTTACTGTAACTTTTTTACTTTATAAACTGAAATTTTAAAAAACTTTTTGGTGCTCTTTAACACTTAGCTTAAAGCACAGACACTCTGTACAGCTGTACAAAAATATTTTCTTTATGTCTTTATTCTGTAAGCTTCTTTCTATTTTAAAATGTATGTAGTTTTATGTATTAGATTTTTTTATTTAAAACTAAGACACAAGTGCACACATTAGCCTGGGCCTACATAAGATCAGAATCTTCAATATCACTGTCTTTCACCTCTACATCTTGTCCCACTGGAAAGTCTTCAGAGGCAATAACACACATGGAAGTGTCATCTTCCATGATAACACTACCTCCTGAAAGACCTGCCTGAGGCTGTTTTACAGTTAACTTTAAAAAAATAATGATAAAAAGTATAGTATAATACACAAACCAGTAACAGTCATTTATTATCAATGTCAAGTATTATGTATTGTATATAATTTTAAGTGCTATATTTTTATTTGACTGGAAGTGCAGTGGTTTTGTTTATACCAGTATCACCACAGACACACAAATAATGCTTTGTTGCTATGACTTGACCATGGCTACGATGTCACTAGGCAATAAGAATTTTTTTCAGCTTTATTGTCATCTTATGGGACCACCTTTGTGTATGCGTTTGGTTGACTGAAATGTTGTTATGTGGTGTCTGAGTGTACATAGGTCATTTAGCACATGTAGGAATACAGCATCTATCTTTAGGATTGGGATTGTGGGGTCATAAGGTTATGCATTGTAATCAGGCCTGGTGGTACTCGCCTGTAGTACCAGCTGCATGAGAGGCTGAAATAGGAGGATTGCTTGAGACCAGGAGTTGAAGGCTGTAGCGTGCTGTGATTGTACCTGTGCATAGTCACTGCTCTCCTGCCTTGGCAGCATATTGATACCCTATGTCTTTAAAAAAAAAAAAAAAAAAAGCAGGGCATGGTGGCTCACACCTGTAATCCTTGCACTCTGGGAGGCCCAGGTGGGAGGATTGCTCAAGGTCAGGAGTTCGAAACCAGCTTGAGCAAGAGCGAAACCCCGTCTCTACTAAAAATAGAAAGAAATTAATTGGCCAACTAAAAATATATAGAAAAAATTAGCCAGGCATGGTGGTGCATGCCTGTAATCCCAGCTACTTGGAAGGCTGAGGCAGGAGGATTGCTTGAGCCCAGGAGTTTGAGGTTACTGTGAGCTAGGCTGATGCCACGGCACTCTAGCCTGGGCAACAAAGTGAGACTCTGTCTCAAAAAAAAAAAAAAAAAAAAAAAAAGGATGTGCATTGTAATTTTGATGGACAATTGCCAAATTGTTCTCCTTAGATATTTTACCAATATATACCTGGTAGTAATGAATGAGTGCCTATTATCTCCCTTCAACCCTTGCCAGTATAGTTTACTATAAGGTTTTTGATCTTTGCTATAGGTAAAAAGTGGTACCTTGATGTAGTTTTATTTTAAATTTCTCTTGTGTGAGGTGGAATATCTTTTCATATGTTTTAAAAGCCACTTATATTTCCTTCTCTGTGAATTATTTGTTTATATTCTTTGCCTATTTTATGTTGTTTGACTTTTGCTAAATTAATTTGTAGGGAGAAAAAAATAAACCTTTAGGTAACCCAATAAAGGAACTAAAGAGGAAACTCTTACCTTTAAACAGATATGTTTAGCCATATATTTTTCTGTCAGTTATCTCCCCTTAGAACATGAAAATAAAATTAGCTTAGACTTCCTTCTTTCCTCGTCCTCTATGTTAACATTTAGATCTAGGTTATTTTTTCCCCCAGATCCAATGAGACTTAAGAGTCTAGATTTTTACTAAATTACAATCATGATTTAATAATGCAGCTAACACATGACACCAGACATTATTCTAAGTGCTTTTACATGTAAGTCCATTTTATTTTACGTGTAAGTTCATGTTCATTTCATAGCTATTTTTAAGGATTTATATTTTAGTTTTACTCATTTGTTTACTCTTCACTATTTCTTGTGTCCAAGTTACCTTTGTTTTTGAATTACATTGTTTTGCTTTGCTGAAATATGTCCTCATCTAAAGTTTTTTTCAGGAAGTGTGTTGGTGGTAGATTTTCTGTATCTTTGCATATCTCAAAAACTGTCTTTATTTCGCAGCACACATAAATATTAGTTTGCCTCCTTATAGAATTTTGGGTTCAAAATTGTTTTCTTTTAGAACATTGAAGAAATTCCTTTTCTTCTGGTTTCCAGTGTTGGTAAGAAGTCTGATGTCAGCCTGATTGTTCTTTTGTAGGTAACATGATTTTTCCTGTCAAAGTTTTTCTCCTTTCAGGATTGACATTTTGGTATTTTACCAGAAATATAACCCCTCTATGTATTTTTGGTGAATATATTGGAATTGGAGAAGACCTTTCACTTGTGTTCCACTCATGAATATTTTTGTCTAAGATTTCTATTCAACTGTACCTATTCTGTGATTCATTCTGGCCATTTGTTGAAATTTTAATACTTTTAAGAGTAATATTAAGAGAAGGATGAATAAAAGAACAACAAAAAGTCACCTCAGCATTTGGAAAACTTTGTTTTTTCTAATCTTTGCATTTCAACTACAAATTTAACTAGGAGAGAGATACAGGTAAAAATAGTTGATTTTTAGATGTCTGTTGTATTTTCTTATAAAGTTTTACATTTTGAGAACATAGCCCATAGCCCTTTGTTTCTTGATGTATAAAGTGTGTAGGCTTATAGACATCAGTCAGCTTGACACTGTCCTTTTGAATTCAGAACCCACACTGGCTAATCTGAGACACGGAGCCCTTACTCTGCCATTGGGGACACTTCTCTGTCCTTTCTAGGCAGCAATTATCACTTGATTGGAGTTGACATAAAATCTATTTTCTATCACAACATTAACATAATACACTTTCATTTATAAGGGCACTTTTCTCTTGCTATTTCATAATTTTTTTTGTGAATGACATTTATAGTTAGCAGTTATGGCAAGTTTTTGTCTTATTAACCAGATTATTATCAACTGTAAATATTAAAAAGTTCTATTATTTGACAAGTTAATTATGTTTTATGATACCCATTTTCTTATCGATCTGCTTTTTGAATGTTAATGGTTTCATTTTTTTAAACAAAGCAAGAACTATATTAATACTTTAAAATTGATGTCACATTGCTTACTGATCATTAAATGAGGCATTCCAGCAATTAGATATTCTCAAGCATTTTTAAAGGCTGTGTGTGTTAGCTTAACTTCTTTAATTGTATAGCTTAATTTGTGGGTTGGAAAAATAAATGTTCATGTTTTATATTTTCATTACAAGTTGAATGAAAATCTTTTTTTCTTTTTCTTTTTTTTTTTTTTTTTTGAGACAGAGTCTCACTCTGTTGCCCGGGCTAGAGTGCCGTGGCATCAGCCTAGCTCACAGCAACCTCAAACTCCTAGGCTCAAGCAATCCTCCTGCCTCAACCTCCCTAGTAGCTGGGACTACAGGCATGCGCCACCACGCCCGGCTAATTTTTTCTATATATATTTTTAGTTGGCCAATTAATTTCTATTTATAGTAGAGACGGGGTCTCGCTCTTGCTCAGGCTGGTTTTGAACTCCTGACCTTGAGCGATCCTCCCGCCTGGGCCTCCCAGAGTGCTAGGATTACAGGCGTGAGCCACCGCGCCCAGCCCCTACCCCTTTCTTGACACCTAGGAACTTGGAGAATGGACATGGCTATGTAATGGCCCCACTTTTCAACTTTGCTTGGTACTGGCAACAGCATAGATGCTCACAAAGGTTGCTCCTGCCTCATAGCCTCTCAGTACATCTCATGCCACTTTTTATTCACAAATTTTTATCTTTACTCAGTGCTACATGTATCCATGTTTGTAATTATTCTACCAGTCTTTAAACCTGCAGGAATAGTTTCATATTGTAGGGATTTGTGAGTCTACATGTTGTAAGGTCATAAAAACAGCTGGCTAGCCGAATTACTACTATGTCTAAGCATAGTGGTAATTCATGTGGGTGAAACTGCAGTTCCTAACAGTAATTAGTTTCAACTTGGTAGAAAAATTATTCAGGGTTAAGGTGTTGGAAAGAGATCCCTATAAGTAACAAAGAATTTTATGTTCTGTTTTTGTACAATTCTTTTTGAAATTAAGATTTAATACGGTTGACTTCTTTGTTGGGTTTTGTAGTTTAAGCAGCAAATTCATTTCTTCTTTTGTTTAGGTGGTTTTCAGATTACTTACTACTCTATCCATTTGGGAAAATGTTTTCCATATTTTTACTTATTTGAAAAGACTTTTAAAAAAACTTGCTTATGACTGTAAATCTTTTCATATAAATGACTATAAATAGGAAACGATGACAAAATTATAAGAAATTTTTAGAAATGATGAAGCTTGTCAGTGAAAGGCTCTCAGAAGGAAATGTACTGCAGTAAATGGCCAAAGGAAACAGTTATCATCCTGTACCCTGTGACGGAGTCTTGTTTGCATTTGGTCCGTGGTAAACAATGATTTTTCTGACTTTTAGTTTTCAAGCTGGTTAAAGCTTTGACAAAGGTTATGTCCTATAGTATGGTATGGCCTGTGGTCCTTATATTGATAATTTGTATATCACATAATTCACAACTTTAAATAGACTGTAGCATTGTACAGTTATTTTAGATTATTTAGTAGTTTGAATATCAAAAAAATGGGTAGAAAAATGCTTTAGTGAATATCTTAGTAAACACTGTTTAATGTATTTGTTTCTTTTGGTGGAATGAGTGGATCAGAGAGTCTGGATAGGTTTTAAAGTTTTTTTGTTTATTTGTTTGTTTTTGAGACAGAGTCTTACTTTGTTGCCCAGCTAGAGTGCTGTGGCATCAGCCTAGCTCACAACAACCTCTAACTCCTGGGCTCAAGTGATCCTTCTGCCTCAGCCTCCCAGAGTGCTAAGATTATAAACATGAGCCACCACACCTGGCTATTTTAAAGATTTTCAAATATATGTTCCCAAATAAACTTCCTGAAAGTCTCTGTCAATTTTACTTTCTTACTTTGCTATAATTTAGGCTCCTCCTGTATTTGCTTTTAGTTTTTGGTTTTATAGTTTTAGATTTAAAATTTAAAATTTTAAAAAAATTTTAAACTAAAAAAATTTAGTTTATTTTTAAAATTTAATTTTTAAATCCCTGTCAGTTACGGATCCTAGCTCTTTCTCTTTTTTGGTCTCGTGAATGTATATACAGTTGTTTTAACCACATTTGTTGAAGGGCTGTCTTTTCCCCTTGCTTTGCTTTTGTGCCTCTGTCAAATCAGTCGGTCGTATTTGTGTGGCTTTATACTGGATTTTCTGTTCTGTTCTGTTGATTCATTTGTCTTTTTGCCAATGGCATGCTTTTGATTATTATAGCGTTCTGATACTTCTTTTTTTTTTTTTGTTTGAGACAGAGTCTCACTTTGTTGCCCAGGCTAGAGTGCCATGGCGTCAGCATAGCTCACAGCACCCTCAGACTCCTGGGTTCACGTAATCCTCCTGCCTCAGCCTCCCAAGTAGCTGGGACTACAGGCATGTGCCACCATGCCCGGCTAATTTTTTCTGTTTTTAGTTGTTTGGCTAATTTCTTTCTATTTATAGTAGAGACGGGGTCTTGCTCTTGCTCAGGCTGGTCTCGAACTCCTGAGCTCAAGCAATCCTTCTGCCTCAGCCTCCCAGAGTGCTAGGATTCCAGGCGTGAGCCACTGCACTCGGCCCCAAGTATATATTCTTCTCTTGAATCCAGGATGAACTGTGATCACAATCAGGGCAAGACTTTTATGTCTTCTTCCTAAATAGCCCCAGAACACATTAGTAGGCACATCATTAGATTTCCTTTTTTTTGGCTGGGGATGGGGTGGAGAGGAGAACATAGGTCCTGATGAAACACATGGCAGGACAGAGCGTTAGGAGATTTATAAACTAGGAACATTTAGTTTTTATCTGAATGGAGGATGACTGGAAGCCATTGAGGGCTTTTTATCAAAGCAAGGGAGAAATGTAAGTTGTGTTTTAGGAAGATGCTGGCTGCTGTGTTGTTTTAATGAATTGGAGAGGATGGTGCTGGATAATATGGGTACTTCTAATTTTTTTGTTTTGTTTCTTAAGTTTTAAAATTGATAGCAAATGGAAATTCACATGGTGGTATGTTAAGGTTGTATAAAATTCCAGATGGACTCTGAATTTATTATAAGATTGGGCAGCTTTTGCCAGTTGCAATGTTTTTTGAATAAATGTAAAGCAGAAATAGCTTAAATTTCTGATGGGATTCTAACTTGCCACAAAACAACTTATGAGTCATTGTATTTCACAGTGTGAAAATAAAATTTCTGTGACTGTTTCTTAAAGCCAGTAAAGTAAAAAACCCTTGCTTCAGCCAGTTTTTATTTTTCTGTTTGTATTAGATTTCAGTTAAGATTTCTTTTGCATAGGTCAATAGTTCCTCATCCTTTCAAGAGGTCTGTGAGATCAAAACAATTTTCATAATAATACTAAGGTGTCATTTAACTGTTTTACAGCTGATTCTCTCATGAGTATATTGCAGATTTTTCCAGAGGCTGTATGACTTGTGATGACATTTTTGCTCTCTGGGCTAATGTAATTTTTTGTAGGCTGGGTTTTTGTAGTTTGCTCCTTTCTTTCTTTCTTATCTTTCATGTTTTTTTTTTTTTTTTTAGAGACAGGGTCTTACTCTGTTGTCCAGGCTACAGTGCAATAGCATGATCATAGCTCACTTGTAGCCTCAAACTCCCAGGCTCAAGCAATCCTCTCAAAACTCAAGCCTCCTGAGTTACTGGCTTCTCCTTTTCTTTTTTCCCTAACCGTCAAAACCAAAATTTATTTGTGTGGTTTCAGAAATCGATCAATGTTATACAGAATTCCAGTTGAAATTTATATTTTGTTAAGATGATAGGAAGAGATGGACAGTAGGAAGATATAGGTGAAAGAAATGATTGTTGACTTTGGTGGTTGTCCCCATTAAGGAAAACAGCAGAGTTTAATATGGATTAGAGTTTAGTTATAGTCAGACAAGAAATTGGATCCTATTCATTTTTTTTTATTTTGGAAAATACTCTGAAATACTTTTAGGAAGTAGAATAGTGAGAAAAATATAGTGCTTACCCCCCAGCTTTATTGTCTCTTAGTATGTGGACATATTTGGTTTAGAGTCTCATAGTGCTGTATATACACCCCCCCCAACTCCATTCCCTTCCTAGTTTTACTGTAGGTGAGTCGCTGTCTAAAAAATAACAATTTGATGGGGTTCTTTTTTCACTCATGTTTTCCTGTTTTAGCTAAAGCAGTGTGTGTCACTGTTTTTGTATCTTAAAAAAATAGATGGTATTGTACATGTGTTTTTCTAAAAATTGCTCTTTTGCTCAGCATCAAGATTTTGAGATCTATCTGTGTTGATATGGGGATTAACTCATTCACTTTTAGCTGTTGAGTAGTGCTCCATTACATGACTATACTAAAATTTATCCATCTTTTGTTGACCTTTTGCCTTTTATTTTTGCCCCATTTTTTGTGGGTTTAGCTTTTTAAAAAAATTAAGATATATTTCACATGCCACATAATTCACTCCTTTAAAAAGGTGTACAATTCACTGGTTTTTAATATATTCACAAATTTGTGCAGCCATTATCATTATTTAATTCCAGGACATTTTATTATCTACAAAAAAAGCCCTGTATCCATTAACAATCACTCCCTATTTCCCCTTCTACCTGGCAACTACTAATCTAGTTTTTGTCTCTGTGAATTTCTGGATGTTTCGTGTAAATGGAATGACTTTCAATCCCATTTGTATGAACTTATTTTGAAATTAGTTTGAATATAGCCATCCTAGTAAGTATGAAATATTCTCATGGTTTTGATTTGCATTTCCCTAGTGACTAATGATGTTGAAGATCTTTTCATGTGCTTGTTGGCCATTTTATATCTTCTTGGAGACATGTCTGTTCAAGTCTTTTGCCCATTTTTTAACTGGTTTGTCTTTTTATGGTTGAGTTGTAATTCTGGATAGTAGACCCTTACGAGTTACATGATTTGCAAATATTTATAGTTAAGCCTCTTATTTAGCTTTTTATCCATGTTGAGTTTATTGTTACAAATGGAATTTTTTTTATTTTCTGTTTTAAATTGTTCATTGCTAGTGATAGAAATACAATTGATTTTTGTATATTGATTGCCTTTAAACTGGCAGATTGTTTCTTTCTCTTCATTCATATAGTTCCCTGAAATCACAATTATCATAAAAATTCTAGTTTTATTTAAATTGCGTTTTCCTTTTTTTGAGGACTTTTTTTCTTTCTTACCAGGCAGACTTGAGTTACATCAATACTGAGCTATTTTCAACATGATAATGTGCCTTCAAACATTTGGATACTTGTTAAATGTATCTATAGACACATTTTTTTACCACCTGCTTTTCTGTATGGTCTGTATCAGCTAACATCTGATCATTTTGAGTGATATTTCATTAAAATAGAGACCTAAAGGCCGACGCGGTGGCTCACGCCTGTAATCCTAGCATTCTGGGAGGCCCAGGCGGGAGGATTGCTCAAGGTCAGGAGTTTGAAACCAGCCTGAGCAAGAGTGAGACCCCGTCTCTACCAAAAATAGAAAGAAATTAATTGGCCAACTAAAAATATACAGAAAAAATTGGCTGGGCATGGTGGCGCATACCTGTAGTCCCAGCTACTCAGGAGGCTGAGGCAGAAGGGCTCCTTGCTTGAGCCCAGGAGTTTGAGGTTGCTGTGAGCTAGGATGATGCCACGGCACTCTAGCCTGGAGCAACAGAGTGAGACCCTGTCTGAAAAAAAATAAAAAAATAAATAGAGACCTAAGGATGCTTGAGAATAATCTGTGGAAGATTCCCCTCCTCCCGCTTCCCTTCTCCAAGCTGACATGTAGGAGCTGTCTTTCTGATTTGCTATGAAAAATACTGAATTTCAGTTTAAGTACCTAGAATGAATAATAGCTCCTCCTTGTTGCTCAGGTACCTTAATTCATCAGTCGCCTACTCTGGCCTTGTGTACTTAACATGCTCAATCTCTAAAACTTTGAGTCCCTCATTGTGACCTGCTGCAGAGACTAATCTCCCAGATCCTGCAGCTAGATGCTCGTACACTCCAGACTGCTCAGCTAGTTGGATTTCTTCTCTAACCCTGCTTCCTGGATGTTGTTAGTGCTAACGTTATTCTGTCTCTTCTCAGCTTGCATGTGTAAGTAGCTTTGCTGAACTTTTGTGACCTTGGCTGCTTTTTCATCCTGCACTCTACAACTTTGAAATATGCAGGAGACTTGCTGGATCATGCATTATATGTCACATACAACTAAAACAGAAGATATAAGTATAGTGATAGATCTCTCCTTAAAATTTCGGACAATGCGTTTGTACAATTTCCTTCTGTATTCTTTCTCCCCTTCCTGACCCCAGTACCTTATTGTTAAACTATGTGTACTGCAACTTTTCCAACTGTAAAGAATATTCAGAAAATAATTTGATGTTCGATATCTTCTGTTACTATGTAGCACTTAACTTCTACTTAATAATTCTCAGAAGATAGCAAATTTGGTGTTTATCAAGCTTGGTAAAATGGTTTATAAAAATTCTAGAAGCCTAGTGCGGTGGCACGGGCCTGTAGTCCCACCTACTCAGGAGGCTGACGTGGGAGGATCGTTTGAGTCCAGGAGTTTGAAGCCAGCCTGGGCAGCACAGCAAGACCGCAACTCTTAAAAAAATTATAGAGGTATTATGATGTATGTTGGTTTTCAATCATGATAGTTATATTTGGTCTTTAAAAAATTTTCACTGTCCAAATGCTAATTTTTACCACTCTTTAATGTTTTTAGGATATGAGTGGCGTGGAACTCATTCATTCCTGCTTAAAAGCCAGTCCAAATTTATAGAAATATGTAAATGAAATTTAACTAGTAAATTTTAAAACATGAGATTTTGTTAGTGATCTTGATAATGACAGGTGCTTTTGTGGTGAGTTGTATCTTTGGTTAGGTTGGAGTTCATTGATTCCGAACTGAAGGATTGTATAAGAAAGTAAGGTTTACTGTTGTTACTATTACTTGTAGAGCTTGTTGCTGTTTTAGCTCTGCAGGGTGTATGCATTATAATTCAGTTAGCTGTATCTTAGAGAATAACAATATGTCAAATCCTAATTAGGTAAAGAGTATAATTTTGTAGGTGATATTTTCCAGTGCTGTTAGTGGCAATACAGCTATAACTTTATTGATCTCCACTGGTGAAATGTTATTAGACCTGCAAGTAAATGGCTCCTTTAGTGCTGTATTTCCTTTTGAGTAGTTCATTAAAAAGAACATTCAAAGAATTTTAAATTGCTTTATTCTTTCTTTGAACTAGGTGAGTCTTTTTCTAAATGACTTTTTAAGGTTCGTTTTCAATTTAGTTTTAAAAGTTTCAAAGTAGAAAAGATCTGACACAGCCCATTCATTACCCACATACAATTCGGAAAGAACTGCTACAATGAGGGGATTATTTTTGATAAAATCCCTTCTGTGATCCTAGATCCTGAAATAAGAATATATAAAAATTGTGGCTGGGTGCAGTGGCCCAAACCCAGCACTTTGGAAGGCCACAGTGGGAGGATCGCTTGAGTCCAGGAGTTTGAGGTTACAGTGAGTTATGATCATACCACTGTACTCGGGTCCAGCCTGGGTGACAGAGTGAGACCCTGTCTCGAAAAAAGAAAAAAGAAACTTGCATACAACTTTGTTTCCTGACTTTTCCATCCCTTCCTTCCAGCCCTGCTTCCCAAAGATAGACACTTTGAATTGTTTTTTCTTAATAACCATTTTGTTCATTTCTATCCCCAACACCTTGAATAGTGCCTGATTTGGTGCCTAATAAATATTGCTTGAATGAATGAAAGGATGTTCTTTCTCTGTTCTCAGGACTATACAATTTTAGGTTGAATATAATTTTTGTTCTTATCATCTTTACATACAGTGCTGCTATTCATCAATAGATTCCATTCTGATTCTAGTTTCTTTGCATGTGACTTTTTTTTTAATTCTGTAAACTCCCCTTCCCCTAAAGTATCAAGGTTGAGTTGGAGGTACCTTTATGTAAATAAGCTTTTGTAATCTTCTCATGTTATCCCTTTAAAAAAGAATTAAATATCTTTAGGGAATTTTGGAGAGTAGTCTTGTTAGGATGGGAACTCATTGTGTGGGATGAAAAAGAATTCTTTTTTTTTTTTTTTTTTTTTTTGAGACAGAGTCTCACTGTGTTGCCCAGGCTGGAGTGCCATGGCGTCAGCCTAGCTCACAGCAGCCTCAAACTCCTGGGCTCAAGCAATCCTACTACCTCAGCCTCCCGAGTAGCTGGGACTACAGGCATG
This sequence comes from Lepilemur septentrionalis, assembly GCA_963573855.1. Taxonomy (NCBI): domain Eukaryota; kingdom Metazoa; phylum Chordata; class Mammalia; order Primates; family Lepilemuridae; genus Lepilemur; species Lepilemur septentrionalis. The sequence continues at coordinate 23,932 of CAUYMX010110149.1, forward strand.
CGCCACCATGCCCGGCTAATTTTTTTCTATATATTTTTAGTTGTCCAATTAATTTCTTTCTATTTATAGTAGAGACGGGGTCTTGCTCTTGCTCAGGCTGGTTTCGAACTCCTGACCTTGAGCAATCCACCCGCCTCGGCCTCCCAGAGTGCTAGGATTAC
>CAUYMX010110150.1:0-13150 GCA_963573855.1 Lepilemur septentrionalis
ATACTAATATTATTTAACCCATATGGTTGTTAATAAGATTAAATTGGCTAATACAGGTTAAATATACTAGTAAGTGCTTGCAGTTTTCGGTATTATTTGCTGCTTGTGTATCTCTGTCCTTCCCCCTCCTTCTCTTGCTGCGTGCGTGCACGCGCACACACACACACATACACGCGCACACACACACACAGAAACACGCACACTTTTTGATGCGTATTCTTCATTCCCTATTTAATTATAAAGTCCTTAATATTAAGGATCGTGCCAGTAAATCCTCACCGAAACTGACTCCATTATTTTGCATAATGTAGACCATTATCTCTGATTCTGAGAGTAGAACTTTAAGTTGTCATTTGAATGAGATAAGGACCTAGAAATCAGCTTTTAAGACAATCTTAAAATGTTTTAATGAGGAGATAAAAATCCCTGAAACCAGCCTATTGTTTATATAATATATTGGATCAATATATCCTTGTATTGCACATGAAAATAAAAACTTTTCCCTAATAGGTTAATAAGACCTAGGGAAGGTATAAAGGTTTATTTTCAAGTAAGCTCTAAACAGAATTGATCATCTGATCATAAAGAAGAATATGAAAGATTTAATGTACTAATGCTCTGACTTGAAAGTTAAAACCTACATTTTTTTCAATTATTAACGTTTGAAAATTTTGCTAAATTTAAAAGGATTTATGTTACAGAAGTTTAGATGGAAAGGGCTTAATAAACTATCTAGTCAAATACTCTTACAGTAGAGATAGAGTCATTGGAGTTGACATCGCTCCTATCGTTCTAAATTTGTGTTTCATATTTTTATTTAATGTCGGTTATGTATTTTCTCATACAAATCAAACACTGATCTGTGAAGTTTTATATGCAGTCTTCTGTTGTATTTAAATTTTGTTCATATACTTAAAGAATACTTTGATAGTCATGTGTTTTTTCACTTAATTTGCATTAAGATACATGCAGAATTTGATCTGTGTTTCAAACTCTTGGGCTGAAGTGACCTTCCAGTCTCAGCCTCCTGAGTATTATAGTTAGGACTACATATAGCCACCATGCCTGGCTAATTTTTCCTATAGTTTTGTAGAGACCGGATCTCCCTGTATTTCTCAGGTTGATCTCAAACTCCTGCTCTCAAACAGTCCTCTTGCCTTGGCCTCCCAAAATGCTGGGGTTACAGGTGTGAGCCACGATACCTGGCCACTTCGTGGCATTTTAAAGAATATCTGATATTCTATACTTTCCAGATATTTTTCCCACTGATATTACACTTAAAATCTGAGTATAGCTGTTATATGCATTTGTTACTTGGTCATAAAGGTATTTAGACAAATCACTGGTCTTAATGTTTTTAATAAAAGGCATTCATTACTAAAAACTGGATATGTTGAACTTAAAATTAGTAATTTGTGATTTCCAATAAAGCATTTTAGTTTCAGTGTAGACTATGCTCCATTGCATCTCACTTCTACCAGAAATAAAACAAAATTAAACTTTTTAAAGAAGAAATTTTCTCTCTGTCAGCTTTACTAAATACTATCATTTAGGATTCCTATTTATAATCTGAGGTCTACCACATAATTCTTCCTCAAAAACTTTATTGTCCATCGTTTGTTCTATCCTTTCAATTTAGTTGAGCTTAAAGTTGATTTTTTTTAAAAGACAAAGTCTTTGTTGAGAGTTACTGAAAATTCCTTCTCTCAGAGAGAGGTGTGAATTCCACCAATGTAGATATTCTAATTTGTATTGAATTGTTAAGAATGCAAAACTCTTGACTTTTATTCTTTGTATTTTCTTTGTGGTTTGTGTTCTATCCTTATTGAAGTAAAATTGAAGTACACTAAACTACATATTTTTTAAAAAATATATAATGACATTTTATTTCATTTTTTTGTAGAGACAAGGTCTCACTATGTTGTCCAGGCTGGTCTCAAATCCCTGGCCTCAAGCCATCCTCCCGCCTCAGCCTCCCAAAATGCTGGGATTACAGGTGTGAGCCACCTCACTCTGCCAAAACTGCATATATTTAAAGTGTACAGTTTGGTCAGGTTTGACGCAAGCATATACCTGTGAAACCATCACTATACCTAAGAAAGCAAACACTTCCATCCCCCCCAAATTTCCTTGTCCCTCTGTGTAATCTGTCTTTTCTTCCATTTCCATCTTCTGGTAACCCCTGATGGGTTTTCTGTCACTATACATTAGTTTATAATTTCTAGAATTTTTGCGAAAATGGAATCATAGATATATACTTTTTTAACATGCTGCTTTTGCTTAGCAAAATAATTTTGATATTCATGCCTGTTATTGCATGTAGTAATAGTGGTTCCTTTTTATTGCTAAGTAGTATTTCACTGTATGAATAGACCACAGTTTGTTCATTCATCAGTTGATTGACATTTGGGTTCCAGTTTTTGGCTCTTAAAAATATATAAGAACCAAATGCTGATATAAACATATCTGTAGAAATCTTTGTGTGGTATAAATTTTCATTTCTGTTAGCTAAATACCTAGAAGTAGAGTGGCTGGGCAGCATGGTAGTTGTATAACTTTTTAAGAAAACTAGATTTTCTAAAGCTGTACTATTTTACATTGCCACCAGCAGTGTGTGAGCCTGGCTGCTCCACATCCTTGCCAGCACTAGGTAGGGCCATTCTTTTTCATGTTAGCCATTCTAGTAGAAATATAGTAGCATATCATTGTGATTTTAGTTTGCATTTCCCTGATGTTTAATGACGTTGAGCATCTTTTCATGTGCTTATTGGCCATTTCTGTAATTTATTTTGTGAAGTGTCTGTTCACGTCTCTTATCCATCTAGCCATTTCATCACTGAGTTGTCTTATTTTTAAGTTATGAGAGTTCTTTATATTAATACATTGTGGACACAAGCCCTTTGTCTAATATATGTGTGACAGTGTTTTCTCCCAGTCTGTGACTTGCTTTTTAAAATTTTCTTAACGATATCTTTTGTTTGTTTTGAGACAGGGTCTCACTCCTTTGCCCAGGCTAGAGTGCAGTGACATCATCATAACTCACTGCAACCTCAAACTCTTGGGCTCAAGGGATCCTCTCTGCCTCAGCCTCCCAAGCAGCTAGAACTATAGGCATGCACTACCATGCCCAGTTGATTTTTAAATATTTTTGTGGAGATGGGGTCTCATTATGTTGCTCAGGGTGATCCTCCAGCCTGGACCTCCCAGAGTGCGTAGGATTACAGGTGTGAGCCACTGCACCCAGCCAATGATGTCTTTTGAAGAGCTGATTTTTTTTTTTACTTTGATGAAGCTCGTTTTACTCGTTTTTTGTTTTATACCTCATGCGTCTTTGTGTTTTAAGAAATTGTCTAGCCCAAAGTCATGAAGATACTCTCTGATCTTTTAAAATTTTTATATAAAGCTTATATGGTTCTACATTTAGACGTGTGGCCCATTTTAAATTAATACTTGTATATTATGTAAGGTAAGGGTTGATGTTTTTTTTCTTACCTGGATATCCAGTTGATCCAGCTTCATTTTTTGAAAAGATTTTATTTTTTTCCTCTTGTGATTTGCTTTTGCAACTTTGCCAAAAATCAATTGACCAAACATCTAGGTCTATTTCTGAACTTTTCTGTTCCATAGATCTATCTTTACACCAACACCAAAAGATCTCTGTCGTTTTATAGTAAATATTAAAATCAGGGTAAATTCTCCAGTTTTGTTCTTTTTAAAAATTGCTCTGGTTATTCTAGGTCCTTTGCATTTCCATATAAATATTAATATCAGCTTGCCAATTTCTACCACAAAGCCTGCTGCAGTTTTGGTTGGGATTGCATTGAATGTACCTCAAAATGTGAAGTAGGCAGTGATTCCTCTTTTGTTTGAAAAATTTGCATAATTTTTATGTAATTTCTTCCTTGAATGTTTGGTAGAATTTACCAGTAAAGCCATCTGAGATTGCAGTTTTTTTTTTGGGAAGATTTTTAATTATAAAATCACTTTCTTTAATAGATTATATATAGAGTATTCAGATATTCTCTTTCTCCTTGTATCAATTTTAGTAAGCTTTATTTTCTAAGAAACTTGTTCATTTCTTATTTGTTGCCAAATTGTTGGCATAAAGTTGCTTCTAGTATTTCTTACCCTTTTATTGTTTGTAGGATTGGTGGGGGTGACCCTTATTTAATTTGTATGATTTGTTATCCCTTCTTCTCCTCTACACCTCAGTCTAGCTAGAGGTTTGTCAGTTTTTTTTCTCAAAGAACCAGATTTTGGTTTTGTTAATTTTCTCTATTGTCTGGTTTTTTTTTTTATTTCTTTCATATGGGTTCACATCTTTATCATTTCCTTTTCACTTTTGGTTTACATGTCTTTTTCTAGGTTTTTTTCTACTTTAGTGTTTATATCATTAACATTTAATATAATTATTTATTGTTGTAATTAGATCTGCCAACCTGTTATTTGTTTTGCTTACTCTTTTTTTCTTCCTTTCTTCTATTTCGCCTTTCCTGACTTCTTTGGATTTTTTTTTTTTTTTTGAGACAGAATCTCACTCTGTTGCCTGGGCTAGAGTGCCCTGGCGTGAGCCTAGCTCACAGCAACGTCAAGCGATCCTACTGCCTCAGCCTCCCGAGTAGCTGAAACTATAGTCATGCACCACCATGCCAGGCTAATTTTTTCTATATATTTTTGGTTGGCCAATTAATTTCTTTCTATTTTTTGTAGAGATGGGGTCTTGCTCGTGCTCAGGCTGGTTTCGAACTCCTGACCTTAAGCAATTCTCCTGCCTTGGCCTCCCAGAGTGCTAGGATTACAGGTGTTAGCCACCGTGCCGGGCCAATTGAATTTTTTTTTTTTTTGAGAATTTTTCTTATTTGTATGAAAATTTTGGATTATATCCTGGATGTTTTGAATTTCAGATTGTGTAGGTTCTATATGCTGTTATAGTCCTCTGCAGAATGCTGCTCTTTGTTTCAGCAGGTATCTAACTTGGTTAGGTTCAGACTACAAATTCTCTCTGTTGTCTGGACAGGGGTTCCATTCTCAGTTCAGTTTCTGAGACTGTTGCCCTGCTACTTTGGGCCTGTCCTGCATATGCACAGCTCAGGTGTGAGCCTGTGACTAGCGGGAATTCATTCACCAAATTTCAGGTCCCCTCTCCAGCTTTCTCTTCTTTGGTTTTCCCTGTACTATTCAGCCCACAAGGGCCCATTTTGTTAGTTCCTTTGGCCAGAAAGGCTGAGTTTCTCCAGGAGGTTTAGTCTCTGCCCCTCTGCCTCACTTCCTAGTTTGCTGCCTGGGCCACTCTTGGGGCAAAGTTGATAGAGAAAACAGAACAAAAAAGAGGGAAACCTTTGACTCCCCTCCTTAACCTTCATACTTTGTTTACTTCTTATTGTCCTCAGGTTGTTATATTTTTGTGTTTTGTCCAGCATTTTTAGTTTTAATAAGTGGGACAGAAAGGATGTAGTGGGTTTATGTAGCAGAACCAGAGCTCTGGTTTGTGACATTTTAAAGTCTTAGATATGTGTGTTTTGTTTTGTTTTTACAATATTGTGGCCCTTTACAAATTATTTTATTTTTTTAAAATATAGTATTACATACAACAAATGTTTACAAAAGTAGGAACAAAACACTTAAAGCCAAGATGGTTTTATCCTGTTACTTCATCTACATGTTAGTACTTATATCTGGGTTTCCCTAGGAGCTGAGGAAAACCTAGCTGTGAATGGCATTTGAATGACCTGTGGTTAGAAGAAAGATACGTGAGAACATTCCAACCTCATCTTTAAACCAGCATTTGGCTATTGTGTTAGTAAATAAGCTTAGAAGGTGCATCTTCATTCATACCTCTAAGTGATTTGGTTTTTTATCAGATATTAATAGTTTATTTACTAATATCCAGCTGAGACTAGTGACACCGTAGGAATAGGACTTTAAAAATAGGGAGGGAAAGAGAGAGGAAGTGGAGTTAGCAGTCAATTCGGTTTTCACTTAATAGATGTAAGATGAAGGGGAAGTAGAGATGGATATTGGAAGGGCCAGGAGATAAATTTAGTCTAATGTTGATCATAGTGAGGTGAAAGATTTGGGGGAAGAGATTCACACAAGGTAGGAATTATTTTGTAAGTTCTAGGGGGATAGTAAACAGCAAGTAGTGTTAGGTACTTTGCCAGGAACCGATGACAACCAGGGTATACTCTGGACCATATGAGTTATTATACTTCTGTCTAGCTGTGACCCTCTCACAATAGCTGTAAAGTAAAATAAGGTATAAAATTATTATGTCTGTATTTATAAGTGAAAATGGTTTCTCTGCTTTCAGTATCATAGTTTAGTATTAAGATTATGCTGGCTTCATAAAATAAATTGGAGAGTGATCTTTGTGGAATGGTTTTGGTACCAGGTATTATTCCTTGAAAGTTAATTCAAACCCACCTCTAAAATCATTTTTTCTTGATATTTTTTAATGTTGTATCTTTACATTTCCAATTATTTCTGTGTTCTGTTAAAGTTTTATACCTTTTTTACAAGATAATCTTAGAAATCTATAAGGAGGGAGAAGTGCATCTATTTCCTATAGATTTGCCAATTAATTGCATAGAAGATAACATTTTCTTAAGCAAAAAGTCTAAAGAAAATATTAGCAAACCAATCCTAGCTGTGTAATAAAAGAATAACATGCATATCTGAATTGGGTTTATTACATAAATTATAGGATAATTTAATATTAGGAAATATATCACTATAATTTAAAATGTTAATTCAAGAAGGAATACATGATTCTCTCATTAGATGCTAAAAAATAATGCTTCTAAAAAAAATTTAGCAGTCATTCCTTAATAAAAATGTTAAGTAAAATAGGAATAGAAGGAAACTACCTAAACATGTTAAAGACTGTATCAAAATGCAACAACCAAACCTATTAAAATATGAAACACCAAAACTGTCGCTATGAAAATCAGAGACAATACAAAAATTACTGCTTTCACAATGATTTTATATAACTAATTTTATTAGTTTTGGCTTATCTAATAATTCAAGTCTTTATTTCCAGAAGATATAGACATAGAAAATTTAAGAGACTCATCTGAGAGACTATTAACACCAATAAGAAAATGTGATAAAGTAGCTGGGTACGAAGAAGAGAAATCAATAACTTTTTTTTGGTGGTGGGGCAATAGTAAAGAATAGAAGTAAATGAATAGACTGTATTCTCATCTTAGATATATTAAAATTTATTTTATTATGCTTCTAAAATTCAGAGTTTACCATTTTTGAAAAGCTCAATGAAAAGATGTATGTATGACATGTCGATTTCAAAAGAACTTTATGGTGATTAAGTAAGATTAAATACATTAAAAATTTTTGAAAAATTATCAAGCGTGGCTACATAATATACTGAGTGAAAAATAGTGGAGGAAGAGAATTACAGCTGCAGTTTCTGAGGGGAATTGGCGGTGAGAAATAGTCTGCTTAAAACTGATTCACAGACCTCAGTTAAGTATGGTACCTTGACTACACGTGTTTTCTCTTCTCCATCCCTAAAGTCTGCCATAACCACAAAGGAAGGATAAAAGATGTTAACTCATAAGGAAAAAAAGAACAATAGAGAAGACAATAACAAAAGAAATTTACCATTTTTTGCAAAACAGAAAGTGAATGTAGGAGTGGTAACTGAGTTCGCAGAGGAAGATACAACCTAAGTACCTGCACAAGTTGATTAACAGGAGATACAAGTTGGCTGGCCCCGGGGATATCTTGAGAGGCTTCTAGGTACTTGGAGGCTCCAGGCATTTCCAAAGGCAGAAGTCAGTTTTGTAGCCCCAAATGGGAATTTTTAAAAGTCTATATCCAGATCTTTTGAATCTTCCTCTCCTAAACCCCAGGAGACAGGTGACTACTTTAGTCCCTTTCCTTCTGGGGAGATGGGAAGAGCACTGGAACCAGAGGTGCTGGCTCCAGACTAGAGAGTGGAGGCATGACACTGAAAATGAAGGGGCCATGGACAAATCTGCACACTGAAGTGTGGGATCTTACCTCCTTCTCCCTTCTGCACTCCTCCCCAAGCCAGCACGTAGGTGAGTTGTTCCCTCTCACCTCACCCAGCATTTCTTTCTCTCTGGCAAAACTGAACAGCTTCAATGAAAAAACCTCCACATCCTGAACCTGGAGGTCTCCCAGTGAAAACGTGACTCAGTGTACCCGATTATCTCACAGAGAAGCTCATCAGCCTGCCATTTTTTAGTGCCTCACTCTTAAATATGAAGGAGCATCCAGGGATCACCAAATATGTAAGGAAAGCCTCAGAAGTCCAAGAGAGACACCAAAACAGCCCAGCATTCAACAAACAAAAAGAAACTTGGGAGGAATCAAAAGATACAAGAAACAGGAGAAAACTAAAATGTAAAATGAACAAAAAATCAGAAGAAGTTGAAGTGTCTATTAAAAAAAAAAAAGGACAGAGTACTGGGAATGTAGTAGAGAACAAGAAAGTGCTTTTGGAAATTTAAAAATATGATAGTTGGAAAAAATTCCATGGACAGATTGGAAGATGAAATTGATGTGTATTAGAGCAAGAGACTGGCTTGTCTTTAAATTTATCTAAAATTTTTAATCTGTATTTAATACCCATTTTTAATTATGTACATTTACTGATTTGTTAAAATTAAACATGAGGAAAAATGTTCATTAAATCTAGATTTTTTTCGTTTTTTAAGTTGGGGAAAAGGACTGACTTTGTTCACATTGGCTGTTCATGAACAAATAATGCCTGATGGGGATTTTTGAGCATTAGATTTGTGTTTGGTATTCTGGGAAGACAGTGGTAAAATATGCATTGTTTACAGCCTTTTTCAAAATTTTTAAGCAGCAATTCAGACAGTGTTTTTCATAGGTGGAACACAGGCTGTGGAATTAGCTGCCTGCCTCAAGTTGCAACTTGTTCATCAAATGAGTGGTATTGCTCCCAGCACTTACCCTTTCTGATTCCCATTTTCCATCTGTAATATGGGGTGGTTATAATAGTAACCTATCTAATAGGGCTGTGATTGTAATTAAAAGAGGTAAGACCTATTTAGTACCATGAGTACCATATTACTAAGTGCTCAATGAAGAGAAGCAATTATTATAACCATCAAGTAGATGGATTGGTATATATATGATGGTTAAGAAAAAGGTACAGTCAGCTCACCATATCCATAGGTTCCTCCTCCATGGATTCAACCAACCACAACTGAAAATATTTGGGAAAAAAATTGCATCTGTCCTAAACGTACAGATTTTTTTCCTTGACGTTATTCTCTAAACAATATAGTGTAACAACTGTTTACGTAGCATTTACATTGTACTAGGTATTATAGGTAATCTAGAGATGATTTAAAGTATATAAGAGGATGTGTGTAGTTTATATGCAAATACTGTGCCATTTTATATCAGGGACTTGAGCATCCTTGGATTTTTATATCCATGGAAGGTCCTGGAACTAATCCCCTGGGATACCAAGGGACAACTGTATTTAAAAAGTAACATTTACAACATTGATGCTATAGTAAGTAGGCTGTCGTGACTCACTAAACTGAAAGCTTTTTGTTGCCAGCTTTTCATCAGCATTCTTCAGTGCCCATCATTGTATCTGGCACTAAAAACTGTACAGAGAATGAATATATGAATGAACCCCTTAATTGTAACTTTTCACTTGTAGAGCTATACTCTAGCTCTAGTATTGGTCCTGTGGTAATTAAAGACAGCATGTTAGTGTGTTTGTAAGTATACAGGAGTGAAGTTTTCATAAACTTAAATGTTGCATTTCAATTACAGGCATCAATTAGCAAGGTAAAAGTAACAGAACCATGGCTCAGTTTCCAACACCTTTTGGTGGTAAGTTTTCAGAAATTTCCCCTTTTCAATGTACTTTGGGACCAGATTTTTAAAACTTGGTATTATGGCAAATTGTAAATAAAAAAGTAGAGTGAATCATATAATCAACTCTCATGGACTCCATCATATAGTTTTGATAATATCAACTCATGGCCAATATTGTTTCATCTGGATTCTTTTGAAGCACCTCCCAGCCATCTTATTATTTCATCTATAAATATTTTAGTATGTGTACCTAAAAGATCAGAACACATTTAAAGACAACTACTATACCATTATCACACCTAAAATTTCCAGTATATGTAGTCCGTGTTAAAATTTCCCTGATGGTCTCTAGAAAATTTTTGTTATGGTTTGTTCAAATTGGATCTAAATAAGGGTCATACATTGCAAATAGTTCATGTGTGTCCTAAGTCTTCTTAGTATGAAGACCCCCCGGCCCCCTTATTTTCTTTACAATTTATCTGTTGAAGTGATGAGGTTGTTTATACTTTTTCAAAGCCCAGATTTGAAGCATGCCATTTTTGGTTTATTTTACTGTAGTTTATCTATTTGAAACGTATCAATCTGCATAAAAGGTGTTTTTCAGGTAATTTTTCCTTACCTTACTAGGAAATTGTTGAATGTTCTTGCTTACTGGCCAAGTATTTTTCTAACGAAAGAGAGCGTAGCATGTTAACAGATTACTCTTGGCAGCTGTCTAATCTAGTTGCCATGAAGAGAGTTAGGAGGCACAAAGCACCGTCCTCTGATCCTATCTGTAAAAGTCTCTGTGGGATTCCAGTACAGAGATCTGCAGACTTTTCAAAATCATTAGTTATCCTGTTTTATTTTGTGGGGTTTTTTTTTGTCCCCTTTCTTAATTCCTATACAAATTCTGGTTTTTGGTTTTCCTTTTGTTTACATTTCCAAGGATGAATTCTGACAGGGCAATGAAAATCCTTTCTAGAAATTGCAGGACTGTTAAGGCCTGTGAGGGAAGGGGCCATGTCTGCCTCTGGCACCACTTTGTCCCTATACTAAATATTTTTCTATATTTACTGTGACTGAATGGATTCCCACTTTACCTGTCGTGTCACACCTGACCCCGTACAGAAGACACACACAGTGTTGAGACGTTCTGCTGTGTGCAGGGCACACTCACATTTTGTGTGAAACATACATACTGTGTGTTGCCACCTTTTTGAAAAGTGTCTGAACTTTTGAAAGCTTTTTGTGTATGTAATCTAGAATTATTTTAGTGAATTTGTTTGAGGAGACTAAAGGGAGGAAGATCTCAGTAGGGAGTGGATATTTGGCCAGTCTAAGAGTTGAAGGAGAACTTCAATCCCATGCTCTTTGGCCATTATTTTTTATCAGGATACCCATTCTTAAAAATAGCTTTAGTGAGGAATAATTTACATAGCATAAAATTTACCAGTTTTAACTGTACAGTTTAATGATTTTTAGTAAGTTTACAGAGTTGTGTAAGCATCACCACAACCCAGTATTTGTATATTTTTATCACCTCAAAAAGATTTTCATAGAATCACACAGGATACTAATTGTTAGGCTCAGCTGCTTCTTTCATAACTTCAATCTGTGGCGTTTAAGCCACCTAAGGGTGCAGTTTTAAGTTAATGTTAACTCAGTCTTTTGCTTAGGTTTATGTAAGTAAGTTATTAACGCATATGTCTTCATATAATCCTGCTAACTATAGGATTGTAGGGCAAGTTTTTAAAAAAGGAATTTGTTCCTTTCTCTCTCTCTGTTTCTGTCTCTCTTTGTCTCTTTCTATTACTTTCTTTGTCATGATTTACTCTTAATTTTCTAACTTTATATGCATAATTTCCAAGGACAAACAGATGCTAATTTATCAAATGATTTATAACACATGGACAGAATCTTGAAGTGCTATAGAAATAGTGTGTGAGAGCAGTTTGTTTTTCTTTTCTCACTGAATAATTTGTCTTTTCTTTGGATTGTAGGCAGCCTGGATATCTGGGCCATAACTGTAGAGGAAAGAGCGAAGCATGATCAGCAGTTCCATAGTTTAAAGCCAATATCTGGATTTATTACTGGTAATTGGAGTCAGTATTTTTATGTTTTTACTTATGATTGCTGCATATATCTGTGGAAAATCTATTACACAAAGCTAAGGTGGGCACATACCACCAAGGGAACATTTTACCTATTTTGCCTTAACTTTGAGCCTGTATTTTTATAGTCGCTTTTCATGTGATACATTCATGCTTAGTTTGCAATCGTCAGTGTATGTCAAGCCACTTGTTTTGGGCATATCCTTGATGGAAGTTGACTAAGATCAAAGGACCACATTCTTTAGGTAATGTAGGATTAGACTGTGACCCTTAAGCTAAAGTACTTGCCTAATTCTGGTCTTGAACTGATTTGGGAAACTGTACAGTAAATTAACAGATTCTGAGCACTTTAAAAAAAAAAAAAAAGGATTATTTTCATTGCTGTCTCCCTAAAGTTCCTTTTGTACTTTGCTTTTTTGGTTGTTTTTTTCCTGAGACAGAGTCTCACTCTGTTGCCCGGGCTAGAGTGCCGTGGCGTCAGCCTAGCTCACAGCAACCTCAAACTCCTGGGCTCAAGTGAATCTCCTGCCTCAGCTTCCCCAGTAGCTGGGACTACACGGATGCACCACCATGCCTGGCTAATTTTTTCTATTTTTAGTAAAGATGGGGGTCTTCCTCTTGCTCAGGCTGGTCTTGAACTCCTGACCTCAAGTGATTCTCCCACCTCGACCTCCCAGAGTATATATTTTGCCTTTTTAATTATTTCTCATTTGATCACTCTTCAGGAATTCACTTTAGAAAAAATGGGATCTAGGTTGGGCGTGGTGGCTCACGCCTATAATCCTAGCACTCTGGGAGGCCAAGGCGGGCGGATTGCTCAAGGTCAGGAGTTCGAAACCAGCCTGAGCAAGAGCGAGACCCCGTATCTACTAATAATGGAAACAAATTAATTGGCCAACTAAGTATATATAGAAAAAATTAGCCAGGCATGGTGGCGCATGCCTGTAGTCCCAGCTACTTGGGAGGCTGAGGCAGGAGGATAGCTTGAGCTCAGGAGTTTGAGGTTGCTGTGAGCTAGGCTGATGCCACGGCACTCTAGTCCAGGCAACAGAGTGAGACTCTGTCTCAAAAAAAAAAAAAAAAAACCAAAGTGATAACCACTGTCTGTGTTGGTCTTTCAAACTGAAAGCATCACCACTGGATCAAATGGTTTAAGGGACTATGTGCCCCATGCAAAACCCACAGATATTACATTACTGTCATGGATG
>CAUYMX010110152.1:0-47724 GCA_963573855.1 Lepilemur septentrionalis
TTATCTTGTTACATTCAAAAACCTACTCTGTCAAAGTAGTCCAGAGAGTACATACATAGTGCTCCAACTGTATCTACGTACAACCAACACTCCATTTTAAGTGTACAATTAAATGATTTTCAGTGAATTTACCGGGGTGTACAGTTAATCACATAAATCAGTTTTTGAGGAATTCCTTTCCCCTATTGAGACCCCTAATTCCGCTCCCCAACTACTTTCCAAGCATATCCCACCTAATTATAATTTTGATGCCATTCTAAGATAGTAGCCATGACATCACACAGGAGGTATTAATTTTGTTTATCTCTCTAATTTTTCTACTACTTTTATTTTCCCTAAGAAACGTCAGTGGCAAATCTGGGTCTGATGTACACAAGATATATCAGCAAACTCTCAGAAACTATGAGTTATGGCTTGACTTTTTGTCATATTACCTAAATCCCAGGATCCAGGTTCTTAAACTTTCATAAATTTACTAATAGTTAGTGCCAATTGCACATGGGATTGAGCATGTCCTAATGGCCTTTCAGTCATGCCATAGGGTGGCATTTGGACTCAGATTACCCAGTCCATAATCTTTATTAACTTACTACCTACTGTTCTAGAATTACTCTATACTCTTCAGGACCAGAACCTTCCTATTTACTGCCCCGTAGGGTCTTAGAAGCTTACTAGATCCTACAATATTCTCTCATGATGGATCCTGTTAGCTACCTTTTGCCAGGGGGCCTTTACAGTAATGTGGGCAGATCTTCAAGTAAGCAAACCCTGATTTATTTTCTCTAAATTAGAGTACTCAATTATATCTCTCATATCATCCCTCATCCACCAGGTTAGCCCTCCTAGAATACATATGTAAATGATGCAGAGTAGTTGCTCAACAAACCTCTATTTCATGGCAATAAGTGGATTATGTCTTAGATTACTATTCCCTATGAGCGCTGGGCCTCGGAACTTGGCTTAGTTCTCTCCAAGTTCTGTCTCCGCCCTTCTGTCTTCCTTGGAATAACCAGGAGTGAATAAAAATGATGGTTTCCTTTCACAGAAATTCCCTAACGTAATTTGTAGAGTCTAGTGAAGAAGCAATGAGCCAATCATGTAACCGTTATTGGAGTTATTGCCACCATCATCATGGTCATTATTATTGTCTTGAAGTCCATGCCAGGAACCTGCAGAAACAAAATTAACATTTATTTTGCACCAAAAAAGTATTAAAGACTTTACCTGGTGCTTAACATATATTATCTTCTTTAATATCTTCATAAAACCCTGCCATAAAGATCATCTTTTAAATGAGGACTCTGGATTCCCAGCCAGTGGAGTAAAATACCAAGCAGTAAGTGGAAGAGCCAGAGTTTGAATCTTGGCTTCCTTGAATCCCCAACCATAGGAAGAAGAGAGATATAAAGGAAGGAAGTGTGGCTTTACACCATTTTCCCGCAAGTAGAAGGGAGCTGTGGGTTGTGGGAGAAGTGAGGGAAGCTTCTCAGTGGCTCTTGCTGGACATCAGGACAAGATCACCTTCATGAAAGGTGGGAGAGACTGCTGGCCCCTGTGCAGTATTGCTCTGGTATGGCATCTGTGGGGATCAGGAGGCTAGTAAAGTGTGAGAAAAGAATAGGAAGGCTGCATCCTAGCAACATCAGCAGTAAATGGGAGCAACAGAGGAAGCATAGACAAATGGAATCTGAGCTAAGTAGCATACAGGGAAGCATCAAAGAAGGTGCTGAATTTTAAATGCAGCTACATTTAGATGAAGCAATTCCATGTATACACAACTTAAAGAAATGATCACCTGCGTGCACCATTTGGCATATACAAGATGCACATTGTAGGAATGTTAGGAACAATACAAATGTACATCCATATTATGGACTATTATGCAACAGTAAAGAAATAATTAGATCCACACATTCTGGCAAGGAAAGTTCCCTACATCACATTATTTTTTTCTAAATTCAGAGAAATAGTAGACTTTTTTTTTTAACTCTAAGTACTCAACATTTTTAATTGCTTACCATGAGAATACATTTATTTATTCTTCATGCTATTAAAAATGAACAAATAAATGTCTAAGATAAATCTGTTTTTCTAGAAATTTTAGTGAGAGGTACTCAGAAAACAACTAACTTTGTCATTGCTGTTGGGGAGAGTGAAGAAACCCATTGTTCTTAACCCCATAAAGGTAAATTGCCTCTGTGTTCCATAAATCCTTGCTGCAAACAACTTGCAAACCACTCCGAAGAAAAAGCCTGGGATTAGGAACTACCTTTGTCCTAGGTAAGAGGTAAACTTCTATTTGGAAGCATGATGCCTGTTCATTGTAAGGCAGAATCATTTTATTTTGTCCAGTTCCTCTTCACTTTTCCTTCATGTAATTATTTCACATTATTTATTGCAGGCCTACTTTGTGCCAGGCACCATTAGTCTCTGCAGCTGAAATGATTATTGAAACAATCCTTGAGATATCATAGAAATTACAAAAGATTGATACATTTTCATTCATTCACACAACAATAAACAATACACCTAATAATATATCTCTAATCCTTTAACTTTCTTCCATAGTGATGTCCTTTTGATGACACAAGAAAAGTGTGCATCATTGTTCCCGTTGGTACAAAAAGTGCATAAGACAACTTAGAATTAACAACTTAGAATTAAATATTTTAAACGGCAAAAATTTCTAAACAGCAGTATATTTAAATAAATCAGTAATATGTTATTTGAAAAATGTCTCAGTCATTTAGACACATGATGCCATTAAAGGGCCTTTCCATTTAATAGATAAATTATCATAAAGAAACCACATTTCTAGGGATGTTATTTGCAAATATTTCCCAGAAAGAGATGAAGAAAGCTATTTATTTTTAAAATAAATATGGCTTCTCACTGGTCCTCTGTAGAACCTTAAATTAGAGAGTCAACAACTGTGTAAAATTCCAGATTTATCTTAAAAATGAAATGCTCAACAGTATTCAGCTTACAAAATGATTTATAAGCCTCAAGAGGGGAGAGGGGAAAGGCAGAGAGAAGAAGAATACATATTCAGCTTGCTATGAATAGCCTATGTCCTCCCACCCAGCTGTCTCAAATAGCCCTCATCCTTAAAAGTGCAAAAGCACAATCTGGGAAGTCTTCCAAATCCATCTTTATAAGGAGGAAGCACTTGCCAAGACACAGGAAGCACTAAATACAGTTCTCGTAGTTTGTCAGTGTTGTTTCAGCATAAACTGCCAGAACTATCCAGGAAGGTTTGAGTAATGGCAGATGATGGAAAATTTTTAAATTTTAAATTTGAGATATGACCTTAGGCCAATGCCAATGAACTGATTTTCTCTGGAGGGTAATATTATTATAATAGTTCTTCTCTCAAGCATAAAATGAAGGGTCTTAAGAAAATAAGGGCATTCATGGGTATAAGATTTGACTTTGTGAAGTCTAATATATTTACTGATTTGTTTGAAATTTCCTATTTAGTGTCAACAGTGTAGCTGGAATATTAGGTATTATGAAAAGTTAGAAATTAGGGCTTTGTGTTTTAGTCTAGTTTAACCACCTGTTAGATCTGAAATGTTAAACAGGTTCACCCTCTCTGAACCTCAAATTTTTATCTGATGTTGAGCATTGCACTAAACCATTTGTAAAGTTATATCATTTTCAATAGGCCAAGATTTTAGATATACTGAATCCATTATCTTGAACTGGAAACATGATCTAATTAATTTTGAGAAATTAAAAGGATTATTACAAAATATTTTTGGGTATAATATATCATTGATCCTCCCAATAATTCTATGAACTATATGTTTTAGTTTCATTCCATACATAGATTAACTGAGGCTCTGAGATTAAAAAAATAATTTTTCTATGGCCACAGATCAATTCCCCTAGACTTTGTATATTATTAATGACCACTACAACTTTTTCCGTATTATATAAATACTTTTTATTTTCACTGCTATGCTACACTATCAGGAAAGATTATTTGTTTTCATATGCACACTGCACTTGCACAAATTTCTTACACATTTTAAATGTTGAATCAAGAAGAGGCAGAGCCAAGACCAGAACTCATGTCAGTTTATCAAGGGGTCGTGATGATGTCCAGCATTGTGCACTCCACGTTGACCTGCAATTGGATTGCATTTGCCTTCACCATCATGTGCTTTGTTTTTTTAAACTCTTGTAATCCTTAGTTTATGTGTCCTTTGTTACTAATTAATGATACATTTCTAAATTACTGGAGACTCAGGTCAATGAGTGCACTCTGGTAAATATTTAGCCATCATATTACTTCCCCCTGAATTTTTAGATTCAAAAGGACTATCACATTTTTAAGGGTATAATTAAGGAAATTATCATTTACCTTTATTCTAGTGTTTGCTGTGTGTTATTTTTTAATGGGGAAATTGTTCTTCCTATGGATCTGGAAGTAATTTAATAAAGCCTTGACTGTATCTCTTCAAATATTTTATTCATTTTTCATTCATCCATTATTTTTTTATTTGGCTCTACTTGGTATATACGTATGTATTTCTGTATGTGTGTATACATATATACACATAATGTATATACATATATTATCCTCCTGTTGTCTAATATGAAATAATTTTATAGATTTCCTAAAATGCAATACAAATTATATTTATTAAGGATTCAGAATTCTCTGAATTCCTGTTAAACTCTGTCACTCTCTTGAGTAACTTTAAGTGTTTTATTTTGTGTTATTAGGGTATGATTGGCACATACTGAGGCCATTGAATTTCTGTGGATGAAAATGAATGAGTTAATGTATGAATGAATATTGCAACTCATACTGGATGGTATAGTGGTTTATTTGTTACTCAATTATGCTAAGCAGTAGTAAATACTTATATATAACTAACAATCAATATTTACTAAATAAATTTATGACTGCGAGAATGAAAAATCAGTTTAAATTCATTTATTTTGCTGATGACCAAACCAAAATTCAACTTTTTAAGGCACTTGATTTTTCCAATCATTTGTACATCAAGGCAAAATTTTAACTCCTAGGATAATGTTTTATAAACTACATAAGAGATTATCATTTTATTTTGCCAAAATGCAAAGGTTTTCTATTCCTTTAAAATAAACTTTGTTGGAAGTTTCTAGAATAACAAGCACAACTACCTATAGTAAAAGTATATATTGAAAGTTCATCATTATTATAAGCTGGGTAAAATAGGCTGATAAGCTCTCATACCATGGGCCTAGGATAAAGACAGTATTATTAATATTTTGGTCTTAAACTAAGAATTGATGCATAAGCTTACTCAGCTTTTCACTGTCTTTGGAGAAGTATCTTTGATTAAAGCCAAAGTATGGGAATACAATGTAGTTTTATTGGTTGTTAATTGATTGAGTTCATGATTCAATTATTTTGTTATTTTTACAAAAATTTATAAATATTGTATGCATTGTATCATGTTCAGTGTAATAGGGGAACCAAAAAAATAAATACTATAAGCTTATTATTCTCAAAATATTTATATCCCCTCTATGCTTGATTCATCTAAATAAAATCATAATATACTTTTATTTCCGCTATGTCCTTTAACAGTAAAGCCTAATGAAGTAAGTGTATGTAGGTCAGAGGGTTAAAAGGGAGGTAAGGTCATATCACCCCATTGGGTTTGGTGATCTAATTTTTATCCCTTTGTAAGCCCTATGGTAACTGTAGCTTTTATCCACACAATTAAACAATCAATATTTGTATAATCAATGTGATTAGCTTATACCCTTCCTGAAAGAAGCCAAAGATTGCAAGCAAAACAAATTATATAATCATTTTTGTTACATTTTTCTGATATTATGGAATTTGGAAATGGTTCCAGAATATTACATTC
The DNA here is from genome assembly GCA_963573855.1 of Lepilemur septentrionalis. Taxonomy (NCBI): domain Eukaryota; kingdom Metazoa; phylum Chordata; class Mammalia; order Primates; family Lepilemuridae; genus Lepilemur; species Lepilemur septentrionalis. Next base: position 5,874 of record CAUYMX010110152.1, read on the forward strand.
ACAAAATATAGCTTAGAAAAGAATAAAATCATATATACTGAAAATAAATTAACATAGTAATGAAAAGTCTACATGGCTTAACTAGAGTATTAAAAGGATTAAAATCAAAACCATCTGCATCTGCTTAGATTTTATTAATTCTTTTATAACTTCTTCTTATTTGCTGCTTTCTTCTCATTTGACCTCCCTGTGCAACTAGACCAGTGCAGACTCACGTTACAGCATACGAAGACCATCACAACAGTCCTAGTCTTTGCCAACTCAGTCCATCTGGCACAGTGCTTTTAGAGTAAACTCCCACATTGCTAACATTCTCGTCATACTCTGACTCAAAAATATTCAATTACTTACCTATTAATTTGATTTCACTTTCTCGTATTAAATATTTTTTACTAATCTTTAAAATTAAATCTCCATTTCTTACCTCAAAGAGCTAAAAATAGAAATACCATTTGATCCAGCAATAATAGCATTATTAGGCATCTACCCAAAAAAGCATAAGTCATTTTATAATAAAGACATCTGCACCCGAATGTTTATTGCAGCACAATTCACTATTGCAAGGACGTGGAAACAACCCAAGTGCCCGTCAATTCATGAGTGGATTATTAAAATTTGGTATATGTTTACAATGGAATATTATTCAATTTTAAGAAACGACAGTGAGCTAGCACTGCTTATATTACCCTGGATTGAGTTTGAGCCCATTATTCAAAGTGAGGTGACACAAGATTGGAAGAATGGGCTACACATGTACTTGCCATCAAATCGGTACTGACTGATTAACACTACGGTGCTCAAATGGTGGTGGTTTTCACCAGGGATTTGGGGGTTGGGGGGGTAGACCCACAGTTGAGCGATGTGGAGAGCATTGTGATGGGGAGGGGCATGCTTGAAATGTAGTTGGGGATGGGAATTAGGGGACTTAATAGGTGGAAGGAAATCTTCTAAAACCGATTTATGTGAATAGCTGTACAACTTGGTAAATTTACTAATAATCATTTAATTGTTCACTTAAAGTGGAATAATGGCATGGAATGTAAATTATACTTCAATAAAAAAAAAAACCTCTTCAGGGATCATCTACCTGTTGTGTATTTGAAAAGGGTGTACTATCATATCCACCCTAATTTAGGTCCATGCTATAATTCCTCATCTGTGTCTGTCTGTGCTTTACCTTAAGCCACTCTCTCTTTGCTAACACCACCATGAAGTCTCCTAACTTATCAACTCAGAGGTGTTTGTAGTAGAATTTACTGACCATGAGAAGATAAATGTAGGGGCTATACCGTGGAACAACACAGGAATTCCTGAAACTTAAATGGCTCTGAGTACTTAGACAAAACAGTTTGCCTCCTGCAGTCTCCAAGACTTGATTATGAAATGACATTAAATTCAATGGTCTCAATTTCCTTTCCATTACCAAAATTTCATCTGAATATTTACTATACATTCACTTCACTTTAGCAAATGCACAAAGGAAGATCACAGCAGAAATTCCTAAGATGTTCCCAGGCTTAAAGAGACACACTTTTAAAAGACTTATGCCCCAAAAAGCAAAGTTTTTCAAAAAATCCTAGCTTTATTCTGACATTTGTAAACTAGGTCTGAGCAATCAAGGGATTGACAGGTTTACAGAGAAAAATGTCACACAACTAGGCTATGTATTAAATCTTTCTCTGTCATTCAAAATCACAGTTCATAAATCAGAGTTCTCTTTCTATGAGGAAAATATTGGCAACATAAAAATGTCACAAATATTTAATTTCATTTCGAAGTACAGCAAAAGCGATGCTGAAACTTATGAAATATTTAAATATTCAGTGATGCACTGAAATACTATATAATTATTACTCCTCATACATCTTTATATGGCCTGTTTACCTAAAGAGAAAATTGTACTTTCCCTTAAAAAAAAAAAAAAAAGCAGAACAAAATTTCAATTAAATGCAAAGTTTACTAAATCCTTTCCCTTTCCAAAAAAAAAAAAAACAACCTTTTTTTTTACCTCTTCCAGACATGCACTTTTCCATTTTCTATTTGATGGTTGCATGCTCAAATGCGTATAGCTGCCAGGCAAGCAAGCCCGATGAGTTCAGCAGACTGGGTGCATATTGTGGTTACAGAATGGACACGCCCTGATAAAGGGGGTAGAGGGCACTCACCTCAAGCAGCCATCATGTGGCAGAAATTGGCTAATTGTTCACAAGCCAGTTCTCTTCCTCCTGAGCACACAGCCACAACGTATTTCCCAGCCTTCATTGCCATTAGATGAGGCAAGTGATTGATTTCTGACTCATGGGACTGACAAACACCGTATCTAGGCCTGGACCATAAAACCTGCAAAGCATCATTCTCTATTCTCTTTTTTCTTTCCCCTGCTGAATAGAGAACTCCAAGTTTCAGAGTAAGATGTAATCATAAGATAAAATGAAATTATGCTTGTGATATATCACTTGGTGGACAGCTATCCAGAAAATGTGCCAAATCAGGAATACCTTTGTTGAATCATTGCTTTGGGAAGAAAATAAATATTTACTGTGTTAAACCCCTGAAAATTTGCAGTTATTACAGATTGTAGCCTGGCCATTAATTCATATAAATGTATAATTGCCATGTTGAAAGGAAAGCTCAGTTTCCATCTTAGTTTTTCAAGACAAACCAAGAATGTGAAGTGTAATATGAAATTTCCCAGTTATAAGATATTGACAAATAATTCAAATATTTAAAAAAATACTATTCAATCTAAGCAAACAGTTTGTCAACTAAAACTCATTTTCAAGCTGTATATTTAAACTCGCTTTAGTCATAGAGGATCACTCACTGTTTCTTGAACATGCCCTACACTTTCCTGGCTCATACATTTATTCACACTGTTCCCATTGCCTGGAATGCCCTTCCTCATCTCTTTCTTCAGGGAAAACATCCCTAAGTTTTTAGTTAGCATAAATAGTTAAGGCTTTACTTGGTATAGAAATTGAATATATTTGGCATATTATTAAATTTACTTGGTATACAAGTTAAAGAAATGCATAAGTAAGCATGAAACAAGTGAGTAGGAAACTTTCAGCAAGGAAAGATGCTTATAGCTTGGGAAGTGTGTGAACAGTACAGGGAGGTTGATAAAAGAAATGAGGAAAAAAAACCATAGAGTAAATAAAATTTGAAAATAAGGTATAGCCTTCCAGATTAAAATTCACACCTATTTCTTTGTATTTTTTCTCTCAAATTAAATTCAGACAGCTATGTGAAGCCTTACACTTTACAGCACTGTGCATGAGGCAGCCATCATTTAAAGCCATTTTGCAGTCAAGATTTGTCATCATTTTTCAGAAGAAAATAGTAGAGCGGATTTGCATTGTATTTGGAAGGAAACAGTTTCTACATTTCTTATTTATAAGGTACTTGTGCCATAGATATTAGGTATTAGAGCAATAAATGTTTAGGTGACTAAACTGTGATTAAAAAAGAAGATACATTTTATGTATTAAAGCTCATATTTTGAGCAATTTTGCCTATGGAAATAGTTAATATGCTAGCTTTAATCTAAGGATTTCACAAGTACCTGTCTGAACCAACATGAAATGCAGAAGTAGAGCAGAAGATGACACAATCATTTGGTAAAAAAGAAAGACCTAAATGGAACAAAACAATCATTAAAATCTTTGTTGGTGATTGAGATTTTTATCAATGCTCTAAGGAAAGATAGAACCACACTTGCATTCTTATTTGTTTAACCTAAATATAAACCATAATTCACTCAAGTGATTATGTACAAAATAGTCACTAACAATTGCTCCCAAACCTAAATGCATATGCCACTTTTTCCTTTAAGACATAAAGCCTGCACCCAATCCTTGAATCCGGGTGGCCTTATTACTTGACTAAAATTACATTCATTTTGTTCAAGAGCAAATAATCATTTCAACAAAGTTTGATGGGCCATTCAAATTTTTGTTATAATATATTTTGTATGACAGAGTAAATTAATAAAAAGAATACTGGGATATATTAATGAAATCACAGGTTCAAATTGGGCTCAGCCACTGTCAAGCTATATGCATTGGGCAAGTCTCATAATTTCTATGAATCACAATTTCCATATATATCAAATGATGCATTAAACTAGGTGATGTCTGCTATCCTTTGAGCTAAAGAGTTTTGATTCCATCATTAAGGCTTAAAATAAATGCAGCAGTACCTAGATATTAGATTTATGCTGCTATGGCAGTTGTTTTCATGGAATTATTATGTATTTAGTTAAAGGAAAATGATTGCATCTGTAATTCTGTTAATTCCAGGATAAAAATGAATAGGTAATAGCAGTCCCTTCTAGATGGTATAGGGGTGAGGGGAAACTTGCCCTTTCCCCCAAAACTTCACTGAGAGATCAACTCACAATTAAGGCAGATTAATAAGAGAAAGGTTTATTTACCATGAACATGGGGAGAATCACAGAGTGATTACTCAATATCCCAATGAAGTTCAGATATTTTTATGCATGCCTTTTAGAGGAGAGGGGGGGAGTGATAACCAAGTCCATAGCATCCTGACCATCTAGGTGGGAACGACTTGTATACTTTATTGTCACACAAGATAAAAAGACCAGTGTAATTTATAGATAGGGCCAGGTTGGAACCTGTGACCTCTCAGTCTGGAGTAAGCTGTGCCTCTTCATCCTCATTGGTACTTCCACACCTCCAGGGTCCATGTGTCCCTGCCAGTCTGTGAGAACGGAACAGGTTACAAAATATTTGGTATAAAAGGCCTTTGGTCTGGTTCTGGTAGTTATAGGGCTTGGTTTTGTCACTTAACCAAGTCAGTCCAGACTTTTGGTCTGTGCAGATACAATCTTTAGTGTCTGGAAACTTAACAAGTAGAGCAAGTGAACCACCCCAAGTTGCACAGGGCTGGCTTGTGAGCCTTCCATAACATCTGGTGATGTGACAAGCATTGACATCATGAGGGTTGGTGTCAGCACAATCTAAAAGTACAAGAATGCCATCTGTGAAATCAAACCATGGGGTGTGATCACAATATTGTCTTAGTATGTCACTCAGAAAAGATCCAGCATTATCCCTGTTTTCAATGTAGAGGGAAAAATGTTTTCTTTCTAGTGACTTTACCTGAACAGAAGATAGTTCTTAAGCTTCCAGAGGTTTTTCTATGTCCAGTTGACTCACCTACAGGAGAAACAACATGGTATTTCCTCTCTGGTTATGGATGGCACATCTTGTCATCTGTCCATCTTCCAGGCTGGTTCCACCAGCCACTCACATTGGCAGAAACAAAATGAGTTCAAGTTTCTTTGCATGGTCTAGATGTTGGCATAACTAGCAATTAGATTGATTAGTCATTGTGGCCAGAGTTTGAAAGACTGGTACAAAAGGATGCTGGATCTGTGCCTGACCTGCTAGAAAAACAGTAAGGGTTAGTAAAAGCAAGGCATAATTTGAAAGAAAAGTCATAGTGGAAGATGGAGGGAGAATGGGACAGGTTGAGGCAAATCCACTCAGCTTCCAATGTGTAGTCCTCGAAGGGGGAGGCTTGAAAGAACAAGTGTTTAAAAAGGACCATTTGTGGTGTGGGGGGTTAAAAGACAAAAAAGAATTTATGGATGAAAAATGGGGTTTCTTGATCCACTATCTTGGGAAAAAGCTGCCTACTTCGTGAAGACGTCTGCTTCAGGGGCCTGGCGTCTTGTGTAAATAGTGGCAGCTTTTCCTTTCGACAATGTGTAAGTTTTAGTGAGGGCTATAACAAAATTGACTTATTTGGGGATAAGCTTGAGTGTCCTGAGATATTTTGTCCTAAGTAACTGTTGTCTGTACCCCTGGAGTCCAGACTTAGCAGCTTTACGGCCTTATTCAGCAAGAGTCTCTGTAAGAATGAGTCTGAGAGAGCACCCTGTTTACAGGGCAAAAGATCATCGACATACTCAACAAGTACTGAGCAAGAGTGGAGTCTCTGGGTAAAGGTTATAGAGTCTAAATCAGCTTAGAGAATTTGAGAGACTCACAGTGTCCCCGACGTATTCAGGTCCATGTTAACTATCTCCCTCTGAGGGTTAATGTAAAGCGAAATTGTGAATCAGATTGCAACAGAATCGAAAAGAAAGTTGAGTAGAGGTCAATAACTGTTTTCTTAAAGTTGTGTGAACTGAAAACCATTTGAGTTAGTTCTTATCTTCTTGATAAAATATTTGTTTTAAATGTTTAGTATTTTGTGTGCAGGTAGCCTGGCCGAGAGGTCTAAATGTTTAGTACATTGAGCTAATTAATTAGAGCTCTTTTTATATAATTTGATAATAAAATATCACATACAAATGACATATATAGACACAGACATGGACATACAGACAGAAGCAGTTTGGATAGCTCTTTTACGAATTTATTTGTTGGCTCTTTAATATTATTATTTTTATTCAGACTATCAATCTTTTAATCATCTATGTTTTTTTAAGCAATTACTAGCTAGGCAACAATTTGCCTTTAGTAAGATTTTGTCATTTCTCTAAGCATTTGTCGCTTTCAGGGCCTAATACTTACACATGTGTAGGTAGGCATAGCCAGAAAGTAGAGTACTCAGTTTTTCAGAAATTGAGGATCCTATTTTTACTTTAAATCTTGGCTTTTGCTCTCAGATCTCCATGATCAACTTAGGCAATGATTTTTCCTTTATGCAAGAGCACAAAAAAAGAAACAAAGGGATAGAACACAAAATCTCTGTGAATTCCTGACAGCTGGAACTTGCATCCCTTGTAGTATTGCCATTTACTGTCAGTTTCTGACTTACCCAGTCAGACATTTGAGGCCTCTAAATGGATCTAAGCTAATTAATTATCAGATCCAATCTGATCCCAGACCTAATTTAGTTTCAGTCATGACTTCTGAACCAAGTTAGGACCAAAATTTGCTCAAACAAACCAGAGCTCAAAACACACAAATCTGTGGCACTTTGGAACCTGAGAGAGAACTTACCCACCAGCCTCAGTTGTAATGAGACAGCAAAGGAAAGGTGGTCCAGCGGGTAGCTCGCTTGGACTCGCGGTGCTACTGGGGGTCTCTGGGAGCTCTATCTGGGAACTCACTTTTGATAAAAAAAATTAAATTTAACAAAGTTTAATTGAGCAGAGAGTGATTCACAAATTGGGCAGCTGACGTAGAACAGGCTCAGAGAGACAGCTGAGAAGATTCATGGACAGAAAAAAGAAAGAGACATACGGAGTATAGAAACAGCTGGATTGGTTCCAGCATTGGGAGAAATGCTGGATCAGTTCAGCATTTGTCTTACTCAGATAGAGTTTGGACAGTCGGCCACCTTTGATTGGCCAAAAACTCTATGATTGGCAAAGAGGAAGGAGTAGAAAGGAGTGAAGATGAATGGAGCAAACTTTAGCCGGGACAAACAGTTGAAATTTTGCTTTTGAACTTTTAAACTAAAGTACCATTTTAAGTGAAACCAATAACCCTTAACCAAGGTTACAACTTAGTCAAAGAAGCAAGATGTGTCTTCAAAGATGTGAAGAACTGTTTTTACCACATCTAGAAAAGTCACACAAAAACAACTTAAAGAAAGAAAAGTCTCGATATCCATAAACGAGGTGTAACCCACAATTTTGTTCAATCATATTTTCTAGGGTCCCAGCTTTTCAGCTGACCCTTCATACGTAAACATCTAAAAGCCCCATATGTCTCTATAGAATACAGTAAAGCAAAAGCTGTTTATGGGAGGGAAGACAATCAACGAGTGGAGAAAGTTATACCAATGTCAAAAGTAGATCTACCTGGGATTCAAACCCAGGCTGCTGAGGTGAAAACACAGAACTTTAACCATTAGGCCACAGTGTAAATTGGTCACTGTAATTATTCCCACAGCAGCAGTGTTCAAATTTTTATCTTTGTTTTAGATTAGATATTTGCCCTTCAATTTTGTCAAGAGAATTTTTAAGGCTAGCCAAAATTACGTGTCTTTCTTTTACTCTAATTTCTCTGTTAATACAAATAAGGCAATTGTTTCAAATAAGAGGTGTCTAAAACTTATTTTAAAAATTTTAAAAGTCATTTAATTTAAAACTTCTATCTTTTGGCCATGTATCTCAATGGTATATTTATTCTAAAAGTGACTCAATACAATGCCTCTTCATAGAAAACCCAGATGGTAATTTTCCAGGGTTAGCCTGGAGAGGGCCCAGAGAAGGCATTTCCCAAGATTCCCAAAAATTCACCCTCAGAAATAGATTTATGATAGACAAAGAACTTTTAAGACAAAGACTCACTTCCCTAGAGCTTGACGTTCAGTGTAAAGAGTATGCTGCTAGAATCTTACATGTTTTGGACTCCCAATCTTTTCAGATTGGCCACCTGATGTGTTCCCAGGAAAACACACCACCCAGATGACAGAGACTGAGGAGAGAATTCCCACTCAGTCACAAGACAAGCCCAGGGACGTGAAACAGGACAAAAGGGAACCCTCATACAGTTTTTGTTTTGGGGGACCTGCAGCAAAGTTTGTGTTAATTGATATCATTCTAGCCAGAAATGTGTAACTGGCTAGTTTGCAGGGCTGGCTTGAGTGTCGGGCTTACGGGGTGCTAGGCCCAAGTTCTAGCCTATGGTAACCCTCTTTATGACAAAAACATCATAGAAAGACAATGACAAAAGAAAGCAGCAACCACAACAAAAACGCTATTTCTGAGAGGAGAGAGAATCAAACGTGAATATTTATACCACAAAGTACCAAAAAATATGCCAATACCAGAGTTGCTCACAATACTAGTCATCCACAAAAAGCTATTCTCTTATCAGTTTTACATTTGAAAGGACAATGATCTTTTACCATCTGCTTAACTGTAGCCCACAGAGAGAGGAAAACCAGAAGTCTGGCTGGTCAGTATCTTACCATGTTGCCTGCTGGTCAGAGTTCTCATTTTCCTCAAGAACGGCTTTGAGATCCTGCCAACTATACCAAACTGTAGTGGTGAGGGGAAACTTGCCTTTTCCCTCAAAGATCCTGAAAAATCAACTCACAATTAAGGCAGATTAGTAAGAGAAAGGTTTATTTACCATGTGCCTGGGGAATCACAGAGCGATTACTTAATATCCCAACGAAGTTCAGTTATTTTATATGTGTTTTTTATAGGGTAGGGGGAAAAATGTGGAGTATAGGTAATTCTGTTTATGGCAAATAAAGGATTACTAGGGAGGATGAATGGATATGGGAAGCAGATTGACTGGTAAATTAACCTGGGAGACAGGTGTTATGTTTTAAATGATTTGGACCAGGACTGGTTGCATTATGCAATATATTGAGATAACAGGGAGAGGAAGGGAAGTCAATTCCCCCTTTGATCTTTTGATCCGATCAGTTCAGTCCCGTTTCTGCAGATAGAGGGAAAGCCTTTATCATTGATCTCAAGTGGCCTTTAATTCAAAATATTCTTTATACCAAGGAGTCATATTTTGAGGTGAAATTTCCTGAACTCCTTCAATGGCATACAGTTTTGTAAATGGCACTTTATAGGTTTCATGAAGATGTAAAAATTACATTTTACTTTCCTATTTTAAAAAATACGTAAAACTTTTAAAAGACTGTGTTTAATCATGGTATTTCTTATAACATTAAAATTTGTTCTACATGACAGAGATATTTACATGCCTTAAAGCAGTCACTTTATTAGGAAATCCTCAACCAGCCATATGTGTGCTATTAAGCGTTTTCATTTGGATCTTCTCTGCAATTAGCATTCCAAAGGTTATGCTGACTGGTTGTGGATACCATATGTTTGGCATCAATCCTTAAAGTTCTGCCACATGTTCATTTTGATAGCACAAGCACTATGGTGAAGGGAAACAAAAAATTACCAAACACTTAAAATCAATATCCAAGCCTCATTTTTTAAATCAAATAAATATAAAGACTATGATGATTACAATTATTTGTTGGATAACATTCGTCAGATGTCTCTATTGTGTTCAATGTATATATTTCAAAATATATATTCAAAACAAACTCAATGATCTTTGGAATAAACAAACCAACCTTACATTGTCTAATTTGTTTGGGAAAAACTAAAGGTCAAAGTTTTAGTTTTACCTAGAATTGGAAGATTGCATGATAGTCATTGGGGTCTTTAAGCCTCTTGTATCATGTCCTTTAGAAGGGGTGCATAAGAACAAAATTTTGTGGGTCTAGGACAGACAGTAGCTTCTTAACTGAGAAATCAAGTGAGAGTTTAGTTCTAGTTTGCTTCCAGTAAAGCAAAGGAAGATTGCCATCAAATGGCTCTTTAGTGCCTAATACGATGGCTCAGAAGATTTGCATCCTTGTCTTTGCTGTTTTCTTTTCAGTCATTTCCTATTTGGCAAGCAAGTAGACACGGTTGATGGCTGCCTCAGTGTAATTAAGTAATCCAAAAGAACATTAAATTCTTAATATGCGCTGTGGGACCTAAAAGAAGCATGGTTTTTGGTAGTCTCTAGAAAGGGTAAATGGAGAATTTTAAAAATGCTCCATCCCTTATATTTGCAGACATTTATTGCCAGCCTCTAGGAGCAATGGGAGCAGTATTTTTGGATCTCTGCTTTTGCATCTGTAGATAAGAAACAATGAGTCAACTTGAATTTATAATGATTGAAATGACTGAGTGTTGAGAATGCCACCCAGGTCTTAGGACTAGATTCTGAAGCTATTTTATGTAAAGCTGGTAGGTGGCCCATCAAAAGGTATCAGAATTCCAAAATATGAAACCCCTCCACACAGCTTCTAATTCTGCAACAGCTTGAAAAGATTGGGAGAATTAATATGTCATGAAAACTTTGTCAACTAAAGCAAGAATCAGAGGGCTTGTCTTTTATACCTGGTCAACCTGTGGCCACAGATTTCCTAAATTTGTTCCAGGTTTCTTTGGGATTATAGCTTTTAAGTCCATTAGGAATTGTGTGCCCAAGAGATCTTGGTTTATTCTCTCTTCACTCATACAAAAATATTTTTGAGCTACTACAGTTCCAGCTACTCTGTTAGACAAAGACAATTCAGCAAAGTTCAAGACAAGCACAGTACTTTCTTTGCTGGAGCTTATAGTTCAGAGGTGAAGCCATTAACCTTAAACAAACAGCTGTACAAATTGGTGTTCAATAAGAATGATACAAGGTGACATGGACCTATCATATTGGGAGATTTGTGAATGTATTTGTGGAGAGCCTAAACTACTTCTAGGATTGACAGGAGATTTCCCCAAGGAAGGGACATTTATTTCACTTAAGATCTGAAAAACAAATAAAAATCAGCAAGACAAATCAGCCTCAAGCACTGACTTTGGTTGTAGGGGAAGTTATTTTTCTCAGATTGTTGCATCTAAACAAAAAATTTTGAAGGCCAAAATACTGCTTAGAAAAAAATGCATTTTGGGAATCCTTACCATCTGCAATGGCACAAACATATACAAATGGAATATATTATGGAATAACCGGAAAATGTTGAAATTGGAACAACACAAAATATATAAAATATTTTGAGGAATTATATTATTAATATATAGATAACATTATATAAAACATTTAGTAGTCAGGTAAAACTATATGCTGAATGAAATGAACAACCTCACAGATATTTTTCTCCACCAGTAAACTAATGGAAATTGACGTTAATGCAGAAATACTGCTGCTAAGACCAACAACGAATTGAAAGCATATCTCAGTGATCCCTGGCAGCAGTGTTTATTGAGCTATTTCTCTATTGGCTTGGTTTATTATCACCCCCTCCTGAGAAGGAAAGGGATAATTGTGCCCAATATGTTACAGGTGATGTTCTGGGCAACTATTCTGCACCACTCCTTGCTCTTTATTGCCAAGACACCACACACAAGTTTCACCACTATTCTCTGAACATCAGGAATCACCTGACATTAGCATTGAAAACATAATTTAGAGGTATATGAAATATGAAATCTATCATAATAATAAATGCATGCTGCAAATAATTGAGAAAAGAGGCCAATGTGTTCCACTCAGGCTGCATTTCAGAACTGCGGTTGTGGACTAGACCAATTTACTGAAAAGTATGGACTGCTGCTTATCTGATAATGCGGCTGGCAACTGGTCAGAGAGACCTCGAGGTATATTGAAAAGTTCTGAGGACTCCAAAATGTCAGTGTGACCCAGGGCACATGAGTCAGTCCACTTTACACATGCCAGGAGCCTTCCCATAACTTGTCTTATCCTTGTGTCTCCAGGCCCAATAAATGGGACACATGGTTTGAGGTGCTCAAAAGTAGCCACTAGAGGAAGGATCAGGCTGTATTTGCCTTTTGGAAACCTCAAAGCTTTGGCAGTTAAAGGCAAGCAAAAAGGGTGGGGAACATTCTACAGTCTGGAAAAGGCAGAGCCTGGAAGAGTGGTGACCACAGAAGTGGGAGCCAAATTGTAAGGTCATGGGGAAAAGAGCTGGAAGTTACTTAGCAGTAACTGTACAAGAGCCAATGTTTTTCAGCAAATGGCCTTGGGTGCCCCCTTGGTAGTACATTTGCAAGGGATAGCCCCTCTGCTCTAGTCCAATACGTTTAAATACACACAGACTACCAGTAATTCCAACTTTGTAGGAAATGCCTTTCCTGGCTTTTTTTCTCCTCTTTAATTCTATAACTACTTAAAACAAATAATTTGATAGCCTTTGCATGTTACTTTCAGCAAAATAAGGCAGTACTTTCCTTAGTTTCTAAAGTTTTAAATATTTCCTACAAGGTACAAAATTGGATAGATTCTAGATGTTTCTAGGTCCAACAAAAAATAAATTCAGTGCCTGAGTCAGGAACAGGTATACCATCTTAGAAATCTAGTCTCAACAAGTGTTTTTAAAATAGTAGTGGTATTAGTAACTAACACCTTACATTTACATAATAGGTTTTCAGAGAGCTTTTAGATTTACCTCACTTGTTCACAACAACCAGTGAGGTAAGTGGAACAAGAGTTGTTATCCACATTCCCTTCCCTTACTTTGAAGGGAACATTTTACAAATGAGGAAACTGAGACTCAGAAAGACTGATGTGCCCAAAGACATGCTGAGAGCGAATGCCAGGACTGGAAGCCGAGCTCCAGATTCCAAGTTTATTCTTTTTTCCATTACTCAATACTGCCTCTTTCTCCATCTCACAGGAGACATCTAGACCCATTTTTAATTTGAAAGGAGGATGGGAAGATAGATATTTAAGAAATGGCTTTAACATTGCAAAAAAATGAAAAAGCAAAACTAGCACAAGCCGTTATATAATGAACTACTGCTTGGCACATGAATATGTATACTACGTAATGCTTGGGACTGATTGAGTGGCGGACCTCTTGCAAAGACTGACATAATTAACACACTCTGATATACAACATGCAACCCAAGGGACTTCAGTAATTCATCTTTTGCTGAAAATACTCATATATGTTCTGATACCCTAAAACTGTATGAGACATTTCTAATAACCTTCCACTTTTCCTTAATCATAAAACACGGTTTCCACTTCTCATGCTAGTTTCAAAATACAAGATACAAAGCTGGTGTTTTTCAGATCATTTATTTTTTATTGACTGATGTTTTTCTCTGGAGGCATAAAATATATTGGTAAATCAATGCATTTAATGCACAACTGTTATTTCATCTTTATATTTTAAAGATGGACTTGGTAGTTATTATTTAACTAAAAGAGAAATTAAAAAAAATCTTGGATCTCTTTGTTCCAAAATCAATGGAAAATTCCTTGTTAGAATTCAAAATTTGAATTAGAATTCAAGTAACTATACAATAATGCAAGAATGTAATTTGTTATGTGGCTACCTAAAGAAAATCCTTTGATTACAATAAATTAGTAAACTTGCCTCTTTAATTGTCCAACTGAGACAGGGAACTGGTAGGTACAGCTTTGGGCATGCCATTGCTGCAGGCGATGAGTTAGGCTTTGTTTTGGACATTGCTGCAGCATTGCCTTGCTGAGTCAGGAAGTCTCAAAACAAAGTGTCTAATTGCCTTGATCAAAACCAGATGAGGGCAGGGCAATTTCCAACTGGTTAGAATCAAGATGGTGGAGGAACACTGCCTCTTTCATGAATATTCCTCCCTTTGTTTAGCCCTTTCCTTAAATAGAAAGGCTACAAGAACCAGGGGGCTGGTTTTTTCTGCAGGGAGGGGCAGCTTCTACTCTGTCTGTGGAATAGACTTCCTATGGTTTCTGCAGGGGGCCAGTTCTCTTCTGCGGGGAGAACTTGCTTGTGCTCTGTGGAATAGACTTTCCAACTTTCCATAGTTGCTGAATAAATCTTGCCTTCTCTTTACACTGTCGGCTTCTTTCTTGCATGAAGGCCAGGACCCAGTTGGACATCAAGTGGCTTCCAGCATTGGGAATCACTTTCCTTTATCACAACCATGAAAGATCAAGTACGTCTACCAAATTGCAACTTGACTTAAAATTCTATACTTTCTTATTTGCTTTGTGGATGGAAAAAGAACTTTATTTTAAAGTTAAAAAATAGGCAAGCTCTATTAATGCATTAAGGTGTATGAGGTACACCTATAAGCAGAAACATAAACAAAAGCATTATTCCAGCAACTGTTGAGGGTTATGGTCCCAAGCCTACAGTCAAACATGAGTCCAAGGACAGGAATTGCTCCCTTCCCTTACTTTGAAGGGATCTTCAATAACCCTGAAAAGAAACTCAAAACCTAAAAAGAATTTTACAGAAGGATGTTTTTCTAATACTGTAGAGGACATAGAGAGGTCATTTATTATTGAAACAAGGAACTTTCCTCTTTCAGACAGGAAATTACATAACGCCTTGGAATGTAAACCAAACTTTCAAATGAACTTTATTTTTTCCTGCTAAAATGTAAGAGTCTGCTAAAACAGCTCTTTGAATATTTTTCTAAGTTTTATTTTAATTGACAAATAATAATTGTATATATTTATGGGGTAAAATATGATATTTTGGTACATGTGTATATTATGAAATGATCAAGTCAGGGTAATTAGCATATCCATCACCTCAAATATTTATCATTTTTTGGTAATGAGAACATTTAAAATCCTCTATTTTAGCTATTTTGAAATATACATTTTTAGCTGTAGTCACCTTGATGTACAGCAGAACACCAGAACTCATTCCTCCTATAACTATGATGTTTTGCCCCTTAACGAAAGTCTTCCATTTTCCCATTCATCTCTCACATCCTCTCCAGCCCTCAGCCTCTGGTAATCACCCTTCTCCTCTTTACTTCTGTGAATTTGACTTTTTTGGATTCCTCATTATAAGTGAGATCATATTCATGTAATGCCTTAGATGCAGAGATTAAGAGCACATGGGCCGGGTGCGGTGGGTCATGCTTGTAATCCTAGCACTCTGGGAGGCTGAGGTGGGTGGGTGGATTGTTTGAGCTCAGGAGTTCGAGACCAGACTGAGCAAGAGCAAGAGCAAGACCCCATCTCTACTAAAAATAAAAAGAAATTAATTAGCCACCTAAAAATACATAGAAAAAATTAGCCGGGCATGGTGGCTCATGCCTGTACTCCCAGCTACTCGGGAGGCTGGGCAGTAGGATCCCTTGAGCCCAGGAGTTTGAGGCTGCTGTGAGCTGATGCCATGGCACTCTAGCCGGGCAACAGAGTGAGACTCTGTCTCAACAACAACAATAATTAAAGATATATTTTTTAAAATTTTAAAAAAAGAAAGAGAGCACATGGGTGGTATGAAGTTGTAAACCATGGAACAAGAAGGACTGTATTCCATGCCATGGAATTTGGTATTTTATCTTCAATTTTATGGATAAATATTTTTATTGAAAAGAAGCATGTTTATAAAAAAGTACTTAAAGCCAAAGTGTACAGATTGGTAAATTGTCACAAGAAGAACATATTGCTATAACCACTAAGGAAGTCAAGAAATAAAACACCACCAGAAATGCTCTTTATGCACCCACCCCCATCACTCTCCATTCTTCCTCCCTGCAGATAACCACTATTCTGCCTCCTAATATCAGGAATTATATTTGCCTTTTTCTGAATTTTTCATAAAAGGGATAGTACTATAGAGTTTGGATTATTTGGGGACTGGGTCTTTCATTCAGGTTTCTGATTGCGAAATTCATTCATGTTGCATGCAATGTGTTTGTTCATTCTCTGCGCTAATTGTATTCATTATATGATTATGCAACAACTCAATAATGTTTCTATTATTGAAGACTATTTAAATTATGTCCTGTATTATGCATTATGAATAATGCTATGGAAATTCTTGTACATATTTTCTATATTGCTGCTTGGTGTATTCCCAGGAGAGAATGTCTTGGGTCATAGCATACGCACATGTTCAGATACTGTGAGTTTTCCAAAGTTATTTTAGGAGTTTATGTTCTCACCAACATGCTAGTTGCCCACATTCTTTCCACCATCTAGAATAGCTACTTTTTAAATTTTGTGGTTTTAATTTATATTTTCCTAATGACTGATTATGTTAAGCAATTTTTTCACATATTTATAAGCTATTTGAAAATCCTTTCTCATGAACTGCCAAGTCTTTTCTCCCACTTCATTAAATTTAATTTGTCTTTATTTTTTATTTTGTAACGGGGATTTTTAAAATAGTCATTTATTTTATTTTTAAACAAATTTTATCATGCATATTTCAAATATTCAATATGATTTATGAGGTTCATATAGACAGTAAAAGAATTACTACAATGAAACAAATTAACATAACTACCATCTCACATCATTACCCATTTTCTTTTTTGTTTTTTGTTTTTGTGACAAGAACAGCTAAAATCAGTCATTTAGCATAAATCTCACATAAAGTACAATTTTATTACCTACAATCCTCATGTTGTACATTAGACCCCTAGACATTATCCTCCTACATATCTTCTGCATTGTACCCTCTGAACTACGTCTCCTCATTTCCTCCTCACCCCCACCCTTGGTAACTAATATTTTGTTCTCTATCTCTAAATGTTTAAATTTTTTAAGTCCTTATAAAAATGAGAATATGCAATATTTTTCTTTCTGTTTCTGGCTTATTTCACTTAGCATAATATCCTCTAGGCTTACACTGTGGCAAATTGACACAGAAAAGTGACTCCTAATTCTGGGAGCCACTGGAAGTCCAAGAGCATCCTTGGTTTTGCACAAGAAAGAATCAGGAGTGAGCTGACAGAATAACGTGAAGACAAGATTTATTCAGAAACTGCAGAAAGTCTATTCCATAGAGCAGAGGCAAACTGGCCCCTGCTTCCTGTTGCCTTTCTATTTAAGCAACAGCTTAATGATAGGCTAAACAAGGGGGGAAATATTCATGGAAGGGGATTCCATGTTTTCATGGAATCAGTGTGTCACCTGCCATTTTTCCACCATCTTGGTTCTAACTGCCTCCATCCTGTTTTGATTGGGGTAATTTGAAACTTTGTTTTGAGACCTCCTAACTCAGACAATGCTTCAGAACTACCCACAGCAATGCCCAACACAGTCCCTAAAGCAGTATCTGCCAGTTCCCTATCTTACAATGGCAAGATTTTGTTCTTTTTCTGAGCTGAATACTATTCTATTGTATATATGTATTAATAGCACAGTTTCTTTATCCATTCATCCATCAACATATGCTTAGGTTGTCTCCATATTTTGGATAGTATGGATAATGCTTCAAAGAACACGGGAGTGCAGATACCTTTACAAGGTAGTGATTTTATTTCCTTTTTGTATATGCCCAGAAGAGGGGTTGCTTGGTCATATTGTAGTTCTATTTTATATTTCTTTAGAAAGTACTATACTGTTTTTCATAATTGCTGTACCAATCTACATTCCCACCAACAGTATACAGAAGTAAACTTTTCTTCACACCTTGACCAGCATTTGTTATATTTTGACTTTTTGATTATCACCATCCTAATGGGTATTAGGTAATATCTCATAGTACTGTTGATTTGCATTTTCCTGATGATTAATGACATCGGGCACCTTTTTATATACCTGTGGGACATTTTTATGTCTTCAGAAAAATGTCTATTCAAGTATTTGTCAAGTTTTTAATATTTTTTTATTTAATTTTATTTTTAAATTTTTTACTGATACATAATATTTATACTTACTTATGAGGTACATGTGATATTTTGTTACCTGCATAGAATGTGTAATGATCAAGTCAGGGCATTTGGGGTATATATAACCTCAAGTGTTTACCATTTCTATGTGTTGGCAACATTTCAAGTCCCCTCTTCTAGCTACTTTGAAATACACAATACACTATTGTTAAACATAGTAACCCTACTCTGCTGTCAAACAGCAGAAGTTATTCCTTCTATCTAATTGCATGTTTGTATCCACTAACTAACCTCTCTCTATCCCTCCTCCCCACCTCTACATCATCTCTAGCCTCTGGTATCTATGGTTCTACTCTCTACCACTATGAGATCAACAGTTTTAGCTCTCACATGTGAATCAGGATATTTGATATTTGTCTTTCTATGCCTGTCTTATTTCACTTAACATGATGTCCTCCAGGTTCATCCATGTTGTTGGAAATGACAGGATTTTCTTCTTTTTATGGCCGAATGGTATTCTATCGTGCATATATACACTAGACACTCTTTAACCATTCATCCCTTGATGGACACTTAAGTTGATTTGCTATTCATGTTACTGTGAATAATGCTGTAATAAACATGGGAGTGCAGTTGTCTCTTTGACATAACGTTTTCAATTCCTTTGGATGTATACCCAGTAGTGGGATTGCAGGATCACATGTTAGTTCTAATTTTAATTTTTTGAGGAATCTCCATACTGTTTTTCATAATGGTTGTACTAATTTACATTCCCACCAACAGTGTATAATAATTCACCTTTTTCCACATCCTTGATAGCGTTTACTATTTCTATGTCTTCTTTGGAGAAATGTCAATTCAAATCTTTTGGCTATTTTTTAAGACAATTTGTTTTTCCACCATTTAATTGTATGAATTTTTTAAAATAAAGTTTGGATATTGACCCTTTATCAGATACATGGTTTGCAAACATTTTTTCCCAGTCCGTAAGCTGCCACTTCATTGTTTTATTTTGTTCATTGTTTTCTTTGCTGTGCAGAAGCTTTTTGGTTTGATAAAGTCCCATTAATTTATTTATTTTTTCTTTCGTGGCATAAATGTTCGATGTGAGGTCCGAAAAATCATTGCCACGGCCAATGTCCAGAAGCTTTTCTCCTGTGATATTTTCTAGGAGTTCTGTAGTTCTGGGTCTTATATTTAGGTCTTTTATCCATTTTGTGTTGATTTTTGTTCATAGTACAGGCTGAGTCCACTTTCATTCTTTTGCACGTGGAAATCCAATTTTCCAGCACCAATTATTGAAAATACTATCCTGTCCCCATTGTGTCCTCTTGGTGCCCTTGTCAAAAATTAGTTAACCATATATGTTTGAATTTATTTCTGTGCTCCCTAATCTGTTTCATTAGTCTATGTGCCTGTTTTCATGCTAGCACCATATAGTTTTGATTACTATAGCCTTGTAATATAATTTTAAATCAGGAAATGTGATCCTTCCAAATTTTTCTTTCTCAGAATTTGGCTGTTCAGGGCTTTTCATGGTTCCACACAAATGTTAGGATTGTTTTTTCTATTTATTTGAAGAATGCCACTGGAATTTTTATAGGGATTGCATTGAATCTATAGATTTCTTTGGGCAGTATGAACATGTTATCAATATTAATTCTTCTGATCCATGAGAATAGAATATTTTTCCATTTGTGTCTTCTTCAATTTCTTTCATCAACATTTTATAGTTTTCAGTGGAGATATTTACCTTAGTTAAATTCATTCCTAGATATTTTATTTATTTTTGATGCTGTTGCAAATTGGAGTGTTTTCTTGATTTCTTTTTCAATTAGGTTGTTAGTTGTATATAAAAGTGCTATTAATTTTTTTATATTGGGTTTGTGTCTTGTAATTTTACTAAATTCACTTATTAGTTCTGTTTTTTGTGTAATCTTTGGGATTTTTTACATGTAAAAGCATGCCATATACAAATAGGGTTAATTTGACTTCTTCCTTTCTGATTTGGATGACTTTGTCTTCTCTGAGTACTCTTGATAGTACTTCTAGCAGTATGTTGAACAGAACAGGCAAGAATGGACATCCTTACCTTGTACTCAATCTTTGTGAAAAAGATACTGTTTTGTCCCCATTGATTACGATGTTCACTATGTAAACACTATGTAAAGTCAAGAGTGACTTTTATTATGTTGAAGAACTTTCCTTCTATACCTAAACATTTACCAGTTTTTATCAAGAAAGAATGTTGAACATTGTCAAAAGCTTTTTATGTGTCAATTGAGACGGTCATGTAGATTTACTTTTCATTCTGTTGATGTGATGTGTCACACTGATTGATTTGCTTGTGTTAAACCAACCTTGCATGCCAGAGTTAAATCCCACTTGGTCATAATGTATAATCTTTTTGATGTGTTCTTGGATTTGGTTTGCTAATATTTTATTGCAGATTTTTTTCTCTTTTATTATTGTGAATTTTTGTATCAATATTCATCACAGAAATTGGCCTGCAGTTCTTTTTTCTTTTTTCCTGTGATGTCTTTGGCTTAGGTATCAAAGTGAAGCTTGTCTCATAAAATGTGTTTGGAAGTATTCCCCCCTAGCTCTATTTTTTGGAAAAGTTTAAGAAGTATTGGTACTTTTTTGGATGTTTTTTTAGAATTCATCTGCAAAGCCATCTGGTCTGGGTCTTTTCTTTGTTGGGAGGCTATTTCCTCGATTTCTTTATTTGTTATTAGTCTGTTCAGAATTTCTATTTCTTTCTGATTTGATCTTGGTATGTTGTATTTTTCTAGGAATTTCTCTCTTTATGTTTTCCAGTATGTTGGCATATAATTATTCATAATAGCTTCTTATAATACTGATTTCTGAGGCATTTGTGGTAATTTCTTGATTTTATTTTTGATTTTATTTGAGACTTCACTCTTTTTTCTTAGATGAGCTAAGAGTTTGTCAATTTTGTTAATTTTTTTTTAAAAAACTTCTTAGATTTATTGCTTCTTTCTATGGTGTTTTTGTTCTCTAATTTATTTCTCTTTTGATTTTTATTATTTCAATAGCTAATTTTGAGTTTATTATTCCTTTTCTAGTTTTTGAGGTGTAATGTTAGACTATATAATTGGATCCTTCTTTTTAAACATGGGCATTTATTGCTATAAACTTCCTTCTTAGATCTTCTTTTGGTGCACATCATAGTTTTGGTATGTTTGATTCTATTCTCATTTGTTTCAAGACATTTTTTAATTTCTCTTTTGATACATTGATTTTTCAGTAGCACATTGTTTAATTGCCATATATTTTAAGTTTTCCAAGATTCCTCTTGTTATTGATTTCTAGTTTCATATCATTGTGGTCTGAAATAATACTAGATATGATTTCAAACTTCTTTAATTTGTCAAGACTTGTTTTGTGGCCTAATGTTTGATTTATCCTGTATAATGTTACATGTGTGTTGGAGAAAATGTGCATTCTGTTGATATTGGATGCAAAGTGCTGTGTATGACTGTGGCATGAATTGAATGTGTCCCCCAAAGCTTATGTGTTGGAAATTTAATCTTTAAGGCATCAAGTTGAGACATGTGACCTTTAAGATATGATTAAGTAATGAAGACTCTGCCCTCTAAATAGATTAATGCCCTTATGAGGAAAGTGGGATACTTATTGCAGGAGTGGGTTCCTGACACAAGAATGATTTCAGCTGCCCTCATCTCAAGTGCACACACATGCTCTCTTGTTGCTCTGCTTTCTACTATGGGATGACGCAGTAAGAATGCCTTCGCCAGATGCAAGCTCCCCAACCTTGTATTTCCCACCCTTCAGAACTGCGAGAAATAAATCTCTTTCTCTCTTTTTTCTTTTAAAAGTACCCCATTTTAGGTATTCTGTTATATATAGGGGCACAAAACAGACTGAGACAATTCATTAGGACTATCTGGTCCAAAGTACAATTCAAGTACAGACTTCTCTTAATAATTTTGTCTGGTTGATTTATTTATTGAAAATGGGGTTTTGAAGTCTGATACTATTATTATATTGCTATCTATTTCTGCCTTTATGTTTATTAATATTTACTTTATGTATTTAGGTTGAGAACATATATATTTACAATAGTTATGTCCTCTCGATTAATTGACCTCTTTCTCATTCAGTGATGACTTTCTTTATCTCTTGCAACAGTTTTTGACTTGGATTCTATTTTATCAGATATAAGAGAGCACCTCTGCTCTCTTTTGGTTACTGTATATATAAAATATCTTCTTTGATCCTTTCACTTTCAGCCTATATATGTCCTTAAAGCTTAAGTGAGTGTCTTATAGGCAGCATACGGTTGGATCTTGTACTCTCCAAGACATGAATGGATGCAGTTCTCCCACTAAGTTGGGATCTGTTGCTTTGAGGTTTTTTGTATGTCAGAGCTAAAACTGGAAGTTCAATGTGTGTTTATATAGTATAGATATGTATCATTTGTTGATTATGTATTAAAAATATTTTCTTTCATTAGAGCTAAGCATTTTACTTTTTTAATGGTGTTTGACATGAAGAGAACTTATTCACTTTAATGTCAGACAGTTAATCTTTTCTTTGTTAGTATTTGTACCTTGTCTAATACGGATAAAAGTTATGAAGATATTTTTCTATGATTTTATCTATAAGATATATTGTTTGACTTCTCATATTTAGGCTTATGCTGCCCTTAGAATTGATATTTGTATATAACATGAGATAGGGTCAAGACCTTTTTTTCATAGCATATATCATTGACTTGGCACCTTCACTGAAAGCACTATGTTGTCCCCACTGCTCTGCTCTTAAGTCAAGTGTCCATATAAGTGTTGGCGTGTTTCTGAACTCTATAATATGTTATACTGATTTGTCTACTTTTGTTTGTCTGGCATGTGATGTCAACTACTCTTTTAATAAAGGTAGTTAACTACTTAACTACTCTATAGTGTCTTGATATTCTGTAGTATAAGTCCCCAAATTTTATTCTTCTTTAAAATTGTCTAGATCCAGAGTAGCCCAAGCTTTTCTATCAAGGGAGAGAGAAAGAGAGTAAATATTTGTGACTTTCTAAGCCACATAGTACATGTCATAACTATTTAACTCTGTTGTAGCTTAAAAGCAGCCATAGACTACATATATATATATATATATACACACACACACACACAAACATATACATGATGTGTGTGACTGTGTTCCAATAAAGATATATTTACAAAACAAGCAGCAGGCCCAAATTTGGCCCACAGATTGTGCTCTGTACAACCTTTGTCTAGACCACTTTTAATCCTATTGGTATTTTATTTTTTTATTTTTTGAGACAGCATCTCACTCTGTTGCCCAGGCTAGAGTGCTGTGGGGTCAGACTAGTTCACAGCAACCTCAAACTCCTGGGCTCAAGCGATCCTCCTGCCTCAGCCTCCTGAGTAGCTGGGATTACAGGCATGTGCCACCATGCCTGGCTAATTTTTTTTGTATCTTTTTAATTGTCCAGATAATTTCTTTCTATTTTTGGTAGAGACGGAGTCTCGCTCTTGCTCGGGCTGGTCTCGAACTCCTGACCTTGAGCAATCCTCCTGCCTCGGCAAAAGTGTTAGGATTACAGGCGTGAGCCACCACACCCGGCCCCTATTGGTATTTTAAATGGGATTGAAATGAAGTCATAAATAATTTTAAGAAGAAGGTTGATTCTGGTCCATGAATAGGAAATATCTTCATGTATTTAAGTCTTCTTTAATTTGTTGTAATAGTATTTTATGGTTTGCTATCTAGGAATTTTTTCACTTCTTTGAATTATTTTTTGCTAGGGATTTGAATAGGTATAAATAATTTTCTGTATTATTGAGATTATTGTGATTTTTCTTTTAATGTGTTAGATGACAATGATTGATTTTTAAAATTTAAATCTCTCTTATTTCTATAATGAAACTTACCTGGTCATGATATATTTTATCCTTTTAATATATCAACATATATATATTTTTTTATATTTTATATGTTTGCTTATAATAGAGATTGGTCTTAATTTTCCATTTTGGGGGTACCCTTATAAAGTTTTGATATTAAGATTATGCTGAGTTTGTGCCAGACTGGTACTATTTCTTTCTTAATATTCAGAAATAATTTACCAGTGGAGTTTGGAAATCTATTTAATGAAGATTTTTAATTGCAGATTCAATTTCTATATTAATTATAAGCTAGTCATATTTTGTATTTTCTTATTTTTTTCTTTCTAGAAATTTATGCAATTCATCTAAATCTTCACCGTCCAATATGGAAGAGATTAGCTATTTAAATTAATTAAAATTAATAATTTTAAAATTTGTGTTTTTCAGTCATGTTAGTCACATTTCAAGTGAATCAAGTGTTCATCAGGTGGCCAGCGGTCACCATACTCAATAGTGAAGATTATAGAACATTTCTTCTTTGTGGAAGTTTCTGTTGGTTAGCATTGATCTAAATGTTCAAATTCAATGGTGTTTTAAAAGTAATACCCTATTTTTTGTTTTTAGTGGTATGCATAAGTTTAATTAGAAACTACTGTGGAGAACAATATTTTCTGCATTGACAAATAATTTCTTTAGCTGGACCTTGCTATGACATTTCTGCAGAATGCAAGATATATCATTATAGATGTGGCTGACTTGAAAATAAGTAAGAGGGAAAACAGTATGTATCTTATCTTTTTTAATGTCGGTGGCATTTATAATGATATTTTCTTTCTGTTACTGATGTTACTATGTTATTCTTTGTCATTCTTATGATGGTTATTGTTTATTCAAAGCAATCAACTTTTAGCTTTGTTTTTTTTCTATTCTATGTCTGTTTTTTTCTCAATTCCATTACTTCTCTTTATTATTTCCTCTCTCTTATACTTCTAGAGGGTCAACAATAAGAAAATATTTGTTAGTTTCTGTTCTTTTTCTAATATATTCATCTGAAGCTACACTTTTCTCCCTAAACACAATTAATTGCATTCTACATATCATATTTTTTTCATAAGCACTTAGTATCAAATATTTTCTAATTTTCATTGTGAAATGGTTCATTAGTTTCTAGAGTTATATTGTTTAATTTTCAAATATTTGTGTATCTTCTGGTTTCTTTCTAACATTTAGTTCTAGATTAATGCAACAGTGGTCAGAGGACATACTCTGTATGAGATTAGGCCTTCAAAATTTGAGACTTGCTTTATGCAAAAAATTAATGTCATTTGGTCAACATTTTATGTTCATTTGAAAAGGTTTATTTTGTAATTTTTATATAGGTTTCTATATTTTTATTGTCAAATTTATTAAATATTGCTACAAGTTATATATAAACCAATGTTTTTCAAGAACATTTGCCATATTGATTCATATTAATATGTCAGAAATGAATAAGAGCATTGCTGCCCTTCTTTCTTGAAATCTTGTATTTTTATACTTTCCATTTTTGCACTGCATGTTAACTCAAAAAATAACTCTAATGATGGGCATTTCAGATATAAGTTTGTCAGTGAACAGATTATTTTAACCTAATAATAGCTAAAATGACTAATAATTGTGGCTGGGGGAAAGCTGAGCGTTTCTAATTAGAGAATAAATACACGTCTAACAACTAGCCTGTGTCTGATGTATCTGTTTACAAATGCATTGTACCAATATACTTAAAGTAAATGCTTCATAATAATGCATTCTAGCTTATATTCAAATTTAAATCGGGGTGTTCTCTAAATAAGATTTTATTACATGACAGTTATTGAAAACTCCAAAAACAAACACTAGATATTTGTTTCATAAAAATGTATTTTTCCTTTTTGCTAAATTATTGATTAGGTTTGGAGTTGTGTTTTCTAGAGAAGTGTCTGTTTTAATTCTAAAAGAATCTAAAATTTGAATTATCACAGATTTTCCCTTGCTGATTCCAATCATCTGTAGTCTTATAAAATAAGTTTTCAGACCTTACCACTCAATGATTGGCTAGGATCTAACTATGATTTTCCATAAGTTTGCATATTTCAGATCCTATTTGTTGCCCCCAAATACCTGTTACTTTATAACTTTCAGAGTTGAAATTAAGTTACTTTCTACTTCTTTCAATGCTATTTTGAAACTTTTGTTGAAAGATTTGTACAGATGGGATTTTCGTGACTACCTGACTTTATTGATTTCTCAGGAAAGCAAACAGCAGCCTAGAGGCCGATTTGGTCTACTAACACTAGACATACTGAAAATATGTTCTGTGGTAAAAATACACCAAAATTGATTTCGTGACTGCTACATTGAGAAGGAAAATATACTTTGGCTTCCACACAAAACACATAGTGAACACAGCCAATTTATCCCTAACCACCAAATGGATTCTCTCAAAGTTAATGACTCAAATCAAGCAGATGGAGAAAGCAGTGATGTTTTTAGGCTCACAAATCTATCTTAATTGTCTTGCTATTATAGATGGGAGACCTGTAAGCATTTCATTCAAGCAGTCAGCAGGTGAGTTGCTATTACTTTCTCACTTTCTTTGTAGCTTTAACCATAAAACTCATTCACTAATTATCCTTAGAGAAAAAATGCCAAACGCAGCTGGTTTCATTGTTGTTAGTGGTTTATATCATGAAAACTCTCAGGAGCTTTTAGAGAAATAGGATATAACATTATATTGCAACTGAAAGCTCATTAATTGTAATAGCCATGCAATGGTCTGTGTACTTTCTCACTTTGAATCATGTCTACATGTTATCGACTTGTATATTGGAAAAAGAAAAATAAATTCAAGCATCCAGATACAGGAACATGACAAACTTTTATTTTATTGAAGATTTGTCATAAAAACTAAGACTGAGTTGTGTTTGGTTAATCTAACACTATGGCTGATATTCTTAATTGGAACTGGGGGAAGGATATGTGTCTACATTTTTACTACAAACACTATCATGGATTATTGTAGGCAATACCTTTGGAAAAGGATGCAATGTGGAAGAAAATCTTACACAGGAATTCCACCATATACTTCTACTTCTAAATTCCTCTGCTCTTGTGCAAACTCCTTGTTTTGAGACTCAGTAAATCTAGAACTACCAGACATTTTCTTTCCTTATGTGAGGCAACTGATGACCACCTGGGAACTCCTAACAATTACTGATGCTTTGGGCACTGAGCTCAGCTTTCTTTTCTCTTCAAGTTCCTCCATTTGGACTTGGGCAGAGTAAACATGCACAACTCTGACACTCACAGCCACCATCTGATAGTTTCACCCAGCTACTACTGCTACAGCCATGGCGAGGCTTGGGCAGAACAAACTCCCATGCCACTCACCTCCATGGAGAGGGACTCACCCAGCTCCCTGCCCGAGCTTCCAACAGTGGTCTGGGGACCAAACAACTACTCTGCAAGAAATCCCCAAGCACCAGCTCATACTGTGACAACCAGAGGGGAACAAGATGGTGCAGGAGAACAGCTGTGTTACAGGCTTCCCATGCATCCTTCCCTCTCCCACCACGTCAATCTTCTAGAGTAGGACACAAGTGTACCATCCAGGGACGTCTCCTTCTTTTCGCTAAGTAGGAGAGCTTCCAGCAGAGGAGAACAGGTACACCAAAAACATGTCTGCCTTTGGCTGAGATAAGTGGTTTCAGATGAGAAAGAACCAGCATCAGCACTTTGGCAGCATGAAAAAACAAGCTGTTTCAACATCCTCTAAAGGATTATAATAAGGTTGTTAGCCTAAGGAAATTGTGGAAAGGTCAGATATGTAATTCAAAATATTGATGGCAAACAAGGTAAATAGAATTGATGATAAAGTTAAAAACCAACACAAAGAAACAAACAAACAAAATTCAGGACATAAAAGAAAAATTCTCTAAAAAGAGAGATAAGGAAAGATATAACAGAACTTAAAGAAATGAAACAGTTATTTAGGGAGTTTCAAAATAAGGCAAAAGCTTTAACAACAGTATAGAGCAAGGAGAAGAAAGAATTTCGAAGTATGAAGACAAAGCTTTCAAATTAAACCAATCAGTCAAAAATGTAGAGAAACGAATAAAGAAGAATAAACAATCACTCAGAGAAATATAGGACTTTGTAAAGTGAGTTAATATAAAGAATCATAGATATCCATCAGGGAGAATAAGAAAAAGCAAAAAGCATGGAAACTTACTTGAGAGAATAATTGGAGAAAATTTCCCTGGTATCACTGGAAATATAGATATTCAGGCACAAGGTGGTCATTGAACACCTGGAAGATTCATAGCAAAGAGGACATCACCAAGGTACATAGTCGTCAGTCTGGCCAAAGTTAACATAAAGGAGAAAATCCTACATGCTGTAAGATGAAAGCAACAACTGACTCACAAAGGAAAACCCATCAGACTAACAGCAGCCTTCTCAGCAGAGATCTTACAAGCCAGAAGGATTTGGGTTCCCATTTTTAGTCATCTTAAACAGAATAACTGCCAGCCAAGAATTTTGTATACTGCAAAGCCAAATTTCATAAATAAAGAAGAAATAAAATCTTTCCCAGACAAGCAAACACTAAGGCAATTTGCAATCACTAGACTGGCAAAACAGGAAATGCTAAAAATTACTCTATACATGGAGCAGAAAAATTTATACCAATCAAGGTAAAAACATCTGAAAGTTAAAGCTTACAGCTTTAACTTTAGGTATTTTGATACCTAAAGTATCAAATTTAGGTATTTTTTAAATTTAGGTATTTTGATACCTAAATCTGATATAATGATAATTTTGATAGTCACGACCTACTATAAGATCTTTAGAATATATATGTTCTAAAATATGCTAGCATACTCAAGAGAGGAATATTGCCTTCAGAGTAAAGAACACTGGCATATTTCTAGTCTTAGTTCTGGTTCTAATTAATGCATATAGTGGTTTTATTTTCTTGAGATTTACATTTCAAAAATCTTTTTCAATCTAATATTTGGTGTGATAACTTATCACAATTATATGTATTGAGGCCAAATGTATCAATTATATGTATTAAGGCCAAATAAGGTACAGCAAATACTTCATATAAATATCTTTCTCTATAATAGTAATGATGAAAAACTTTTTGCTCATTAATAAGTTTTAAGAAAATGTTTCCTTAAGAGCATGGCTAACTAGAATGTGAGAAATCCCTAAGTAATTGCCAAGTTAAAGGTTAAGGTTAATATTAAATAATTTAGGCAATGCAAATAAGTAACTAAAATAAAATTTTATTATTTGTCTTAGAGATGTGCAATAAAAAAATATTTGTATTCTCACTGGGTCATAACTGAGCAGCTGTCAAATTATATATGCCTCAATGTTTCCACTTAATATAGTCTGAATGAGTACTGGGCTAGAGGAAGTGGCAGATTTCACATCCTTCCTTATGTAGAAGGAATTTAAAAATGTTGTTGCAATGATATTAATGCAAGGACATTCAGTCATTGCCTTTAATTGGGGGTGGTGAGTTTGTGAGGGAAGAGGGTGTGTGTGTGTGTGGAGATTCCCAGGTGCAGAGTTGGCAGAGTTATGTGAGCTCCACTCAACCATGCTGCCTGCAGTATTGGATTCAAGGACACAATCCTTACGTTTTTCTTTTTCCTAATTTGAATCGGCCTATGTGCCCTCTATAACAACACACACAGCTCATTCTTTTTGCATTACTAAGAGACACAAAATTCTACAAACTTCAAATTACCTCTAAGTGTTAAACCAAATTCCAATAGAGCTCCCAGCACCTACTGCGGCAACCCTATGAGTGTAGAAATAAGGGAAGTCAAGGCTTAAGAAACTCAATTAAACGGAGTAAAAGGGTGTGCAGGACTTTGATAAAAAACATACAAAATGATCCTTGGAAAGAAAAGGCGACATTAAGTATCAATGTACTGAGCACAGTTAGAGACTTGGTATTTTGGGGAAGGAGCTCAAAAGTAAGTAGGGCACAGGTTACAGTCTTTGAGTATTGCTTCTGGAAAAAGATTCATATCAGAAGGAGAAGTAAAGGTATCCCTTTGTGATGTGTCTGTACAGAGAAAGAAAAAGGGAGCAACGATTCTCCAGCAAAAACAAATGAGAAACAAGGCATGCAACCTCTTTGCTCCCAAAACTGTTTTCAAGAAATTGCGTAAAAGAGGACAGGACTAACAGATGAGGTAGAAAAATTCTCCCTCACAAAACAAACGTGAATCTGAAGAAAACTGTACCACTATACTCCATGTGGAATCAAACAGCTCTTGAACAAGCTTTTAGGAATATGAGAAAATGCTTTGAATCAGAAACACCCAATATTTGCAAATTTGAGTTGTGTGTGTTTTTGTTCTCTCTTCTTGTTGATTACATGATTTCTTTTGGGGCCTCAAAGTTGGTTTGTCTTTTGGTTTTTAAGCTTTAGATATTGTCTATTATCTTTCTACTATAGAAGATGATTTTCGAGTTTTAAACATTATCTATTTCCCCTTACTTTGTAGGATGAAGATACAACACTTTTACAACAAAACACACCCCAGGAGTCCCTCAGGAAGGGTGTGTATGTACAGCAGAATGCTCATGGTAGCTCAAACAAAACAATTACTTTCATACCTTGGCTCATGTTTTTAAACTTTTGTTAGAATGTTGTTTTTCCTCATCTCAACCTGATTAACCCCATTCATTCTTCAAGATCTGGGCTTAATAACATTTTCTTCATAAAGACTTCCCAAATTGCCCACCTGCCAGAATTTAAAGCTCTAATTGGTCATTCTATGGCAATTTATGCATATATCGTCATCATCATATATTACCTAACCTAAGTTTTGCCTGATTCCAAACCTTCTTAGATTTAATTCAGGCATCACTTCCTCCTTGAGACCTTTCTCAATGTTCTTTCCCTACTTCCTTCTACCCCCAGCCCAAGTATGTCTGATGTCCCTTCTCAAGCTCCATAGTAACCTGTGCTTACCTTCATCATCCATATATAGTGGCTTACTATATATGGATATTATAATACATTCATGGAACAGAAAGCTACTATTCTTAATATCACTATCCCTGGTGCTTAGCTCAGGATGGAAATATAGTTAGGGCACAATAAATCACTAACAAAAAGAATAGATATTATTACAGTATAGTCACATTATTATTTTTCTTGATTCTGAAGGTAAATGGTACATGTCTTCAAGTCTGAAACTAGACCTCACTTATTTAAATCCCAGAACCAAAAGACAGCCTCTCATGCATCTGGTACTTGATAAATATTTCTTGAATGAAGTGATTTTATGAAATCTATATCTCAAGAGTTAATCCAGACAACTCCATCTGAAGTTAACTTCAGCCTCCCTCCCAAAGAAAACCCGTAAGTGTTCTATCTGCACCAAATCACCTATTTATTACACAAATCAACAACTTCTGCTACTAAAATTGGAGTCATATATGTGTCCTATGAGAACTGGAAAGCAAGTGACCATGTATCATGTTATTTTCTTGGCACAGTCTCGAGATTTCTGAGGTAAACTTCTTAGCAAAATCTGACAATAGATAAGCCATTAAGTGTAACTCCTCTAGAGTTTAGGCAATTTTTTCTCTAGCCAGTGATTTTGAATTTACTACAATTATAAAATGAAGAAATCAGGAATTGTATGTCTACTAAAATCAGAATTAACTGACCTGTCTACATCCAAAGGGATAAGTCAGCCACACAAACAGTTACATGAGAGATATTATGCATGTCATAAGGGTTCAGTATTAGTGTTTGGGGTAATTTCTGAGCCCCTGTAGTTTACTTCTATGGCCTTCAGGGTGCAGTTCATTAAGAATTGATTATTGTAGTAAATGGCTGATTGCCTGTTTTTGTGGCTACCTGCAAAAATATGACTTCTTCATGCCATTTTATGAATATGCCTCACATTCTACAGTGAATAGTCTTTTGGAAAATAGAGAATCACAATAATTGCAAACAGTAGCTTCTTCACAAACTTTCCAAATACCTGAAAAACATATTCATTTATATAATATATAATAAAGATATATCTGTATATATTGATATATAATATATACACATGATATATATCTCATGTGTATATAGTAATATATCTTTTTGTCCTAAAATAAGAAATGAAAATACAACAATTAAAAACTAGACTTTATATATACATGTAGAACTAAAACTTGGAAACAGTTTCTATACTTAACCATGCAAAACAAAATAATCTGAAATAATATTGAGAGAATTATTTGTGATTATATATTTAACGTGTAAAAGTCCACTAATGGTGTTGGTTCATAAGTTGGCCATAATTATAACTTATTCTCAACAAACTATAAGAAGAGTAAGAAATAGTAGAGATTATTTGATCTCATCATTATTAATCAGAATGTGAGAATATGAGGATGTTTTCAAAACATGCCTGCCAAAACTCAATCACCTCATTTCTGATTAGTAAGGTTTGGGAAAGATGTATACATGTGTATTTCCACTGTATGTTCCTGGTTCACGTCCACTGATAAGCTAATTTCTTCCTTTTATAGTCAGAGAAATTGAGTACTAGAGAGATTAATAATTTGATAAAGTTGCATGTAAAAAAGCTACAATAAAATGTACCTATATTGGAATGGTGTTTGATGACTTCATTATGAATCTGAAATATATGTTTGTGGCTTAAATCCTCAGATTTATTGAAAGTATATAAATGTCTTGAAGCTATAACTTCTGGAGGTGAGAAAAGCAGCATGCTCAGAGGAATATATGCATTAAATGCTTTATAAATTTTCCAAATTTTATCGTAATTATTTCTTTTCTTTGAGTGACAATGTTTCTTTTCATTTTGAGTAGCCTATTTATTTTGCATTTTACTGACCGGAAGGGTTAATTAAAACATTGCATGTTTTAAATTGAGGTTATAATTCATACAATAAAAAATTAACCATTTTAAAGTGAACAATCTACTGGCGTTCAGTACTTTCACAATGTTGTTCGGCTACCACTTCCGTCTAGTTCCAAAATATTTTCATCACCCCAGGAGGAAAAGTCCGTATCCATTAAGCAGTTATTCCCAATTTTCACTTCCTTCCAGTCCCTGGCACTGTCAGTCTGCATTCTGTCTCTGTGGATTTACCTATTTCAAATATTTCATATAAATGAAATCATACTTTTACACCTGTCTTCTTTCATTTAGAATAGCATTATTGTGGTTTACACACACTGTAGCATGCATCAGTCCTTCATTCCTTTTCATGGGTGAATAATGTTCCCTTGTATGTATATACCACAGTTTGTTTATCCATCCCTGTGCTGATGGACATTAGACTGTTTTCATCTCTTAGTTGTTGTAAATGGTACTGCTCTGAATATATGTGTACATGTATTAATTTGAGTACCAGTTTTCAATTTTGGATGTTATACATAAAAGAACTAATTTCATTAATGAAACAAAAACCCCTAAACAAGCTTTACAGATCTAAAATGTAAGCCAAATTATCAAAAGAAATATTCAAACAAAGGTTTATCACACTGGACAAGTATAAGTGGATAAGTACAGTAATGTTTGCTGCCTTCCGTCTGAGCTCCCTAATGTTTTGACTCCTTTCATCCCACATCCCTTTACCCTTTCCCCTTCCACCTTCCCATCCCCATCCCTAGGCCACACCTTAACTCATCTAAAGAAATGAATGAAGGTAAAATAATAAGGATTTATATCACTTGTCAGGGTAACTTTTAAATTTCTTTTAGCCAGTCAAGACACAACATCTGTGATTTTATGAGACATAGTCTTGTTTATTTTAGCCAGATAACTCACAAGGCCATAGTGCCTTGCCAAATAAATGAATATGTGGACAAATGCATTTTAGATATATTAAGAGATACTGTATTTTATGGCCATTTTGGAACAATAATAGCCAAGTCTGACTTAAATAGATATGAAACCATGGATTTCTCTTCCTTTAATGAACTTATATAGAAGAAAAATTGAAATATAACTTGGCTGATTTTTGTTTTTACTATGTTTTGAACTTCACTGGATTTGTGGAGACAATTGAAAATACTGAATTCCATTTGTCAGATCTAATTAAGACCCCTAGAATAATAATGGTCCCCGCAAGAAATTTTAAATGTTCGTAGAAGTAATATTGTTTAAACAATTCTGGGATATGAACATTAAGGCAAGCTTAAAATGTTACCTTTCTAAAAACAAAGCAGTATGGGATACAAAACAAATACTCTATATCGTAATACACTACTTTATAGTAAAAGAACTAGATAGTTCACTTAGCTTTATATTTTCAATTAATTTCTTATTTTTTCTGATATGTAAAGAGCTTAGATATATTTTCAATTCAATTCACTATTCTGACTTAAACTCATAGATCTTGTTAACATCTAAAAGTTTTAATAATTATACGATAATCATAATTGACTTCTTATATTGTTTTTGGCTTTTTAATTTCATTCACAAAATATAGTATTTCTTTTTCAGTTAATCATATGTTTATGAACATGAATACATTTTTTTATTTTATTACTTCCATGATAAGTCATTTTCTTAGATTATAGAGAGGACAAATCTTTCTATAATCTAAGACAATGATTTATATTAGGTTCTCTTTTGGAGCAAGGTATCATAGCGTACTATCAAAGCAGTTTCACTTTCAAATTTTATCAGTATTACTGCCTCTGCACAATTCCTTTGATGTGGTCTCTGTTCCAATCTGAGGCATCATAAAAAGTAAAGGGGGGAGGGTTGGCTATTTTATAAATATTAGTCGTACCTCGAATGGTAAATGGATTGTTAATATAAATGTTGCTTAAGGCTAAAGCAAAATACGTTTCCCTAAACTTAATATTTGTTTACATTTTTCTTTAAATTCGTATACTAAGTAGTAAATTGTAACACAGATATAATGTCAATTACATGTTATTTATGTATATATTATATATGCAAACATGGCATATGTATATTACCTATGTATATAAATACATTTAAAATAGCTCAGTTTAAATACTTTGAAGTCTTCAAGTATACTAGTCAGGGTCATTTTTTTTTTCTTTCAGTATTTTCCTCTCACCATTTCATTTTCAGTCTGGATTTTATTATAGAATAAAAGTCTTTTTCACTGATTTTTCTAGCCTGCCCCATGTGATTAATGGTGCTCCTTTAATGTTATGATATCACTGCAGTCTCAAATTCAGAGACATGGCACATATTGTAGACTTCTGCTTTTCTAATTACCAAAAGCCAAAATACACTAGGTAGTATTTAAACACAACTAAGGGGAGAATTCCTATTAGGTCAGAAAGCAGGAAAGAGAGGCTTAATGTTGAATTTACTGGTTGGAGCTATAAAACCCAAGTATGTTTTGTGATTTCTGCACGTCTTAGGCCCAACTAGGTCTGACAGAGAGCCACGGAGAACACATTTCCTGTCTTAAGTCAACGTTGGGCCCAGACCCAGAAGCTCACAGTGTTACTCTGACTATTTCCAGACTTTGGCCAGGACTGAGCCTCATCTCACCGACACATTCCTAGACTGATTCCCTGACTTAGAAATGCTGAAGGTGTCTGGGTTGTTCAATCAATTTAAAATTTGCCGCTGAGAGTGAGAAATATGTTCTCTGTTACCTGAGCCTGAAACATGGTCTAAATGTGGGGAGAATTGTTTCAGGCAATCTATGTTTTATCTAGTTTTGCAGAAATATTAGTTAAATAAGAAATGTTTCTCTGGGAAAAATGGTTTTCCAAAGTCGTGTTATAAAAATTCAAGCCAAATTGGAACTTAGTCATTGGGAACCAGGAAGGGCATTTCAACATTTAGGAAAATCCTCCACAGAAAATTGAGACTCCCCACAGAGCTTTGGAAAAACACATGTTACAGACTTACTTGCCATGGTAAGAAGGATCTCAAAGTTAACTTAGTATTTTTGAAGAAATGAGTTAGAAAATGAACAAATGGGGAGATGCTTAGTTAAGATAACCACAGTTAGTCATCAAAATACTTTTCTGCTTATGACAGATCAGTGTGGTTTAAAATTGTCTAGTAACAGCTATACTTCTTTGTACATCTAGTTTTCAATTTTTTTCATGAAATCTGACATAAGAAGATTTTTAAAACTTACTTAATTCATAGCAATATAAAATCTAGTATTAGAGAAATCCACCTAACACTAGTGAGCATTCTGTACTCTCCTAGGAGGAATGGCTTGAAAAGAAAAATATATACCACTCATTCCTTTGTTGAGCAGAAATTTAAAATCATATTAATTTAATTTCCCATTGTAAAGCAGAAAAAGATAAGTGGTATTGTGCTTCACCTCCAGTTGCTCCCAATAATCTCCTAGGCTCAGTGAGAAGGAAAATACTGGGATAATTGCAGTACATTTGATTTATAAACATGGGAAAAGAGGCCCCCGTTTTCCACAGTAAAAAATCCTTGATAGTAGAGCTAGTGGCTCTAATTCTGCAGGTCTTCATGATAGCTTCCATTAGAGCATGATGTATCTGAAAAGTTCACCTTCACTTTGGCTTAGCACTTCCTCCCTCATCTGGAAAATTCTTTGTACCCTCTCTGTAAGGGCTGTTAAGGGGTTCCTTAAGAATCTGTAGGGAAATCATGATCATTAGAAAAAGAGTACATTACTACTCCATTCAACATATGTGTA
Organism: Lepilemur septentrionalis; assembly: GCA_963573855.1. Lineage (NCBI taxonomy): Eukaryota > Metazoa > Chordata > Mammalia > Primates > Lepilemuridae > Lepilemur > Lepilemur septentrionalis. The sequence goes on from CAUYMX010110152.1 coordinate 42,537, forward strand.
TGTTAGTAATTTGGAAAGCAAAGAATGCAGTAATATTTAAACTAAATTCTATGGACATAAAGCACTTAGTTGACTCACTTTTGTTTTGTTTTGTTTTATTGAATGAAATCACCAAGTTCATAAAACAATAATAAAACTTGACCTGCTTTACACATCTCAGCAAGAACAGTCTGCTAACCTGCTGAAGTACAAAGCCAAACAGTCCTCTGTGTGCTGCTGCCCTTTGTCTGTGACCAGGATAGGGTAAATGGCATGGCAGATAAGCAGTTATAAATATGTTCTTCAGTTTAATATGGTGTCATTTGTCTTTTCTTGTTATACTATTTTCATCCTTAGTAATAACCCTTCTTCCTCATCAAAGTGCTGGTTATTTCCCTGTTTTCTTACCTGTAGGCCCAATCTAAATAGCCATGGATCTAAGACTAGCTGGTTAGAACAATTACTGATTGCCTGGTTGATTATATTTCAATATGAACCAGGAAAAATTAAAATAGGAAGAGAGAAAAGGTGATTTTCAATAACATTAGACATTGATCCAATTGATATTTTGTTGTCTTTAAATATTCCATAAATAAGAATTTTCACCTTATGTTATTCTAGAATTTTTCCTTGTTTCTGCTATATTTTTCTTCTTTTGTTGGCAAAATTTTTAATAATTTTTTTATAATTAGAATATATCTTTTAAAATTATTAAAGTTGCACTATACCAGAAAGTTATCTGAGCCAAACTTTAAATGTCTTTGAGATTTCGCTTTTAAACCTGAGAAGAGATTAAGTAAATATGTGAAAGTTAACAAAGAAAATAAGTTTACCAGATTGCTTTCCTAGTACCTTGCTTTCCATGTTAGATTCCCTTTTAAAGACAAATGGGAACCCAGAGTTTATACCTGGATTGAATTAATGTATTTGAGAGCCTGACTAAATAAGGGAATAAGAAAGACTTTCACTCACATGACGAAGAGTGGAACTAAGGGTGATTCAGGGGCAAAGTCAAGTCCAGACATTCCTTTCAACCAAATCACCAATCAGAAAAATGTGAACTGGAGAAACTGAGTATGAGGCAACAGGAGCAAATGAAATAGAACAGGATTTAAGTGGCCTGAAAAGGATCCACAATTATTATTAATGTGGCATCCATATGTCAGTGGCATGAGTGAACTGCTAAGAGCACAACTGGTCAGCAACACAATTACACACAAAAGCTCATTTAACTTACACAAACCCACTCTGAATGTAATGGACTCTGGATGTTACCACCAGACTCTTTACAGCTGCTGCCTGAAGAACTTCATCTTGCTATCACCGTGGCCTCTTGGCAGAATAATATGTACGTTCCAGTGCGAGCACCACTAACTCTTGATTCAAAGTATGAAGTGTGTGTGTCTTATTAGTGAACCTTGGTCCTGTGTTTGCACCTTAACTCCAAGGGAGACTAGGAAAGGAAGCAGGCATCTTTAGGTTTTACAGTGAGAAGAGCACTCCTTTTGCCAACAGGACTAATAAGGTGGGGAATCTCCCCAAAACATGAAAGGGAGTTAGGAAGGATATGGAGCAGTTGTTTAAAAATAAAGAAAGACAAATGTCTACTAAAGTTCCTATCTTTGGCCGACAAACATGTATCCTTTCACCTGTTCAACATGAAGTACTTTTACCTATCTCATGTACAACAGACAACCCAAAGACCCTTCAGCTAACGCTTTCAATTAAAAGTCCAACATTGCTAAGTCAAATATATTTTTCATCTAGTTCGGTAATGACTCCTATATGTCTTCCACACAATTGCACTTGCAGCTACTGTAAACTTATGGCATGGAGCCCTAAAGCAGATTAAAATACTTTTATCATTAGTCGACTGGTGGTAAGAAATTCCCTGAGAGGCCATTCATGATATTAAGTTGAGAGAGTGGTAGAACTGGAATAAGAATTGGCCCATTGGGAATGTGAGTCACCAGTTCAGGCATATTATGTGTACTTCCAGAACTTTCTTGGACCAAATTCCATCTATTAGACTTCCACTAATGTACCTAGCAGACTTTATGGATAGGTGCATCAAAAAACCCATGCTTGATGAGCTCAGGGAGTTCAGTCACCTAATAGTCTCATGGTTAGGCATTCAGTCCTTTAGTTTGTTTGTTATTACAGACAATTTTTAGGGCAGTTTTAGGTTCACAGCAAAATTGAGAGGAAGGTACAGAGATTTCCCATATACACTTTGCCCCCACACATGCATATCCTCCCCATTATAAACATCCTCCACCAGAATGATACATTTATTACAACTAATGAACTTGCATTGACATATCATACTCACTCATAGTCTCTAGTTTACCTTAGGGTTCATTTTTGGTGTTCTACATGTTACAGGTTTGGCCAACCGTACAACAGCATGTATCCCTCGTTACAGTAACATGCAGAGTATTTTCACTGCCTTAAAAATTCTGTGTGCTCTGCCAACTTATCCCTTCCCAGTCCTTTGTTTTAAAGTTTTAATTATGTAAAAGTTCACATATATACGAAACTAAGAGAATGGTATAATAAATCCCCAAGTACCTATGTCTCAAGTTATTCAATAATCATCAATATATAGGCATTTTTATCTATGCCTACTGTTTTCACCACTAACTAGATTTTTTAAACAAACACTAGATGTTATTGTTGACCATAAATAATTCATCATATATCTCTAAAAGATAAAAATATATATAATGATAGCATTATTTAGAATTTAGAATTATTTAGAATTTAAAAATTCTTTATAGCCAGTCAGTTTCAAATTTCTCCCACTGTAACTACCACACATGCATTTTAAAGTTGGTTTGTTAAAATCAGAATCCACACCAGTTCAACATACTGCATTTGGATATATTGGGTCTTTTAATCCATAATAATCACTACTTTTTTCCTATTGTCATTAATCTGTTGAAGAAACCAAGTCTTTTGTCCTGGATTTGGCAAGTCTTTTGTTCTGGATTTGGCTGACTGCCCCTGCAATATTTTTTAAATATTTTCTTCTATTTTCTGTATTTCCCATATAATGAAAGGTACCAAATTTCAATGATATTCTACAAAGGAAAAAAATATAACTCAGCTGTACTTTCCAAAAATATTCATATCATAAAAAAGACAAAGGATGACTGAGGAACTTCTGCATATTAAAGGATGCCAAAGAGACATGGGCAATGCGTAATGAAAGATTTCATTTTGCTATAAAGGACATCGCTTAGACAATTGGCAAAATTTGGCAAGGTCTATAAATAGTTCATACTATTATATTACTATTATCTCTTGATTTTGGTCACTGTACTTTGGTTAAGTAAGAGAATGTCCTTGTTTTTAGAAAATACACACTGGCATGTTTAGGAGTAAAGTATCACATCTGTAACTTATTTCTTTTTTCTTTTTCCTGTACCTGCAGGAATAAAAACTTACTTCTTGAATGGTTCAGATAAAATACATACATGTGTCAACACACACACACACAAACACACACACAGAGTCATGTACCACATAATAATGTTTTGGTCAATGGTGGCCTGCATATACAACAGTGGTCCTATAAAGTTATAACGGACCTGAAAAATTGCCATGGCCTTATGACGTCATAAGCTGTCATAAGTTGTAGCTCAAGGCATTACCTTTTCTATGTTCAGATATGATTAGATACAAAAATACGTATCATTGTTTTATAATTGCCTACAGTATTCAGTACAGTGACATGCTGTACAGGTTTGTAGCTCAGGAGCAATAGGCTGCACCGTATAGCCTAGGTGTGTAGTAGGCCATACCATCTAGGTTTATGTAAGTACACTGCATGATGTTCACACAATGCCGAAATCACCTGATGACGCATTCCTCAGAATATATGCCCATTTACAAGCAACCCATGATGGCATGTATGTATACGTAAAGACGATGGCATGTATGTATACGTAAAGACGGAAAGAGAGAAGGAGGAGGAGGAGGAGGAAATGGAAGAAGAAAAGAAAGATAAAACAAATGTGGCAAAATGTTAATATTTGGGGGAGCTGAATAAGAAGTATATGGAAATCTTTGCATTATTCTTGCAACTTTTCTGAAAGTCTGTTTATGTCAAAATAAAACTTTAAAAACAGTAGATCTGGGGTTTGAGATTCATGTTCAAAAATTTGGCAAGATCATTTCATAGGTTGTTCTTTGAGTTTCTACTGTATCACATCAGGAAGAACATTTTGCCTGATTGCCTCTCTTTTAAAGTGAACTTAAAATTGATAAGTGTGGCCAAGTAGCTAGATTCATACTATTAATGTAAAGATGCCATCAGCTTTTCGCCTAATGTTATTTTAACAGATATTGAAGATAATTGCCTATATTCATTATTTCAGTAACTTTCGCAAAATACTTATATTCTTAGTTTATCATTCATTCTGCATTTCTAAGAATTCTCCTACAAAGAGCTTTTACATATCCACTATTTGGTGAGCTTACAAGAGTTTATTTAGTAAAGATCATAGAGGACTTCTTTCTGTCTCTATAATAGTTTTCAGGAAAATGAGATAATGTCAGTGAAATAATATGCGGAACAAAAACTTCCAAAATTAATCAAGGAGACCTTTTGGGGTATTCCTAGAATGTAACATATTTAATTTCTTTCAATGCATTACTGTCATTATTGTTCTTGATATCTAATTTTCTCGTATCTAGCCAGTGGGGGCTTCTTAAAGTTGTTTTCTATGTACTTTTTAACAAAACCACCACAGTCTTCAAAGTTTTTTCTGCTTCCTGGTATGACAACACATTCTAACCTTATACAGTATATTTCTTTATCCAGTTCTGAAACCAGTCATTTCATCAAGGATTCCTGGTTCCTCTTAGATAGAATATTTAGAGTCTATATTCATGTTACCTTTTTTTTTTTTTTTTTTGAGACAGAGTCTCACTCTGTTGCCCGGGCTATAGGGTGCCGTGGCATCAGCCTAGCTCACAGCAACCTCAAACTCCTGGACTCAAGCAATCCTTCTGCCTCAGCCTCCCGAGTAGCTGGGACTACAGGCATGCGCCACCATGCCCAGCTAATTTTTTACATATATTTTTAGTTGTCCAATTAATTTCTTTCTATTTATAGTAGAGACGGAGTCTCGCTCTTGCTCAGGCTGGTCTTGAACTCCTGACCTTGAGCTATCCACCCGCCTCGGCCTCCCAGAGTGCTAGG